>JAWPHD010014047.1:0-63893 GCA_037043455.1 Cyrtodaria siliqua
CCGCTATTGAATAAGTCTATAGTTGCCATATTGCTGACAACCGTTATAGAATAAGTCTATAGTTGCAATAGTCTGACAAACCGTTATAGAATAAGTCTATAGTTACTATATCTCTTACAACCGTTATTGCATAAGTCTATAGTCGGTATATCTCTGACAACCGTTATAGAATAAGTCTATAGTTGCAATATTTCTGACAACCATTATAGAATGAAAGTCTATAATTGCTATATTTCTGACCACCGTTATAGAATCAGTCTATAGTTGCAATATTTCTGACAATCGTAATAGAATAAGTCTATAGTTGCAATATTTATGACAACCGTTACAGAATAAGTCTATAGTTGCTATATCTCTTACAACCGTTATTGAATAAGTCTATAGTTGCAATATTTCTGACAACCATTATAGAATTAAAGTCTATAGTTGCTATATTTCTGACCACCGTTATAGAATAAGTCTATAGTTGCAATATTTCTGACAACCATTATAGAATTAAAGTCTATAGTTGCTATATTTCTGACCACCGTTATAGAATTAAAGTCTATAGTTGCTATATTTCTGACCACCGTTATAGAATAAGTCTATAGTTGCAATATTTCTGACAACCATTATAGAATTAAAGTCTATAGTTGCTATATTTCTGACCACCGTTATAGAATTAAAGTCTATAGTTGCTATATTTCTGACCACCGTTATAGAATAAGTCTTGGTTGCAATATTTCTGACAATCGTTATAGAATAAGTCTATAGTTGCAATATTTCTGACAACCGTTATAGAATAAGTATATAGTTGCTATATCTCTTACAACCGTTATTGAATAAGTCTATAGTTGCAATATTTCTGACAACCATTATAGAATTAAAGTCTATAGTTGCTATTATTCTGACCACCGTTATAGAATAAGTCTATAGTTGCAATATTTCTGACAACCATTATAGAATTAAAGTCTATAGTTGCTATATTTCTGACCACCGTTATAGAATTAAAGTCTATAGTTGCTATATTTGTGAAAACCGTTAAAGAATAAGTCTATAGTTGCAATATTTCTGACAACCGTTACAGAATAAGTCTATAGTCGGTATATCTCTGACAACCGTTATAGAATAAGTCTACAGTTGCTATAACTCTGACAACCGCTATTGAATAAGTCTATAGTTGCCATATTGCTGACAACCGTTATAGAATAAGTCTATAGTTGCAATATTTCTGACAACCGTTATAGAATAAGTGTATAGTTGGTATATCTCTGACAACCGTTATAGAATAAGTCTATAGTTGATATAACTCTGACAACCGCTTTTGAATAAGTCTATAGTTGCCATATTGCTGACAACCGTTATAGAATAAGTCTATAGTTGCAATATTTTTGACAACCGTTATAGAATAAGTCTATAGTTGCTATATCTCTTACAACCGTTATTGAATAAGTCAACAGTTGCAATATTTCTGACAATCATTATAGAATTAAAGTCTTTAGTTGCTATATTTCTGACCACCGTTATATAATAAGTCTATAGTTGCAATATTTCTGACAATCGTTATAGAATAAGTGTATAGTTGGTATATTTCTGACAACCGTTATAGAATAAGACTATAGTTGCTATATTTCTGACAATTTTTATAGAATTAGTCTTAAGTTGCTATATCTATTACAACCTTATTGAATAAGTCTATAGTTGCTATATTTCTGACCACCGTTATGGAATAAGTCTATAGTTGCAATATTTCTGACAACCGTTATAGAATAAGTCTATAGTTGCTATATTTCTGACCACCGTTATGGAATAAGTCTATAGTTGATATAACTCTGACAACCGCTTTTGAATAAGTCTATAGTTGCCATATTGCTGACAACCGTTATAGAATAAGTCTATAGTTGCAATACTTTTGACAACCGTTATAGAATAAGTCTATAGTTGGTATATCTCTGACAACCGTTATAGAATAAGTCTATAGTTACAATATTTCTGACAACCGTTATAGAATAAGTCTATAGTTGGTATATCTCTGACAACCGTTATGAAATATGTCTATAGTTGGCATATTTCTGACAACCGTTATAGAATAAGTCTATAGGTGCTATAACTCTGACAACCGTAATTGAATAATTCTATAATTTTCATATTTCAGACAACCGTTATAGAATAAGTCTATAGTTGCCATATTTCTGACAACCGTTATTGAATAATTCTATAATTGCCATATTTCTGTTTACCGTTATAGAATAAGTCTATAGTTGCTATAAGTCTGACAAACGTATTGAATAATTCTATAATTGCCATATTTCTGACAACCGTTATAGAATAAGTCTATAGTTGCTATATTTCTGAAAACATCTATAGTTGTCAAACATCTAACCGTTATGAATAAAATAAAGGTTATAAGTCCAACAGGAAGAGTAGCATTCACAGAATACAGTTAAAGAGTAAACAGGTAATAATCAAAAGATGCAACTTACTGTGAGCCTATTCATATTTACTGAACTCTTAATTACGAGTAGATATATCTATTATGCTAAAGCGTTAAACCTCCTCACACACAACTTACCTTCAGACATCATATCGGGCTCAATTTGGTTTAAGTCGTTGAAAGCTTGTGAGGTTGTCGGACTGAAAGGAATAAAACAAAAGTTTGATAATTTTATAACACGTTAACGTTAACGAAATAACGCGAAAACGTCACATGTTTCGGATCATCGCATGACGTCATTTGCAAAAAGAAAGCAACGATGTGGACATATCAGCAATAAGAACACACTCGTGAACTGATCGAATATAGGCTATATAAATCTAAATATGAAATAAGAATTAGAGCATAATGGAGAGGATTCAAACAAAACCACGCACACCTTCAAAAATTAGAAGCAGAAGAGAGCAGACTTTAAACTTCTCTATTGATGAAATTCCAACCAGAGATGAATCGCCGCAGGTAACACGGCACACTCCAGTCCAAAAACCAAATCGAAGTATGAGAGATGGAAGCCGATCAACTGAACCAATTAGACGAAGCTGTCCTGAACTAATTAAAAGAGGATCTCGGTGTCGTCATACACGACGGCATAGCGAAGATAGACAGATGTTGAAACATATGTATGAAAGTATCTCTGAGGGAAATGACAGCGCCGATTCGTTGGCGACTGCGAACATACATTACACTCATGCCGTTCCAATGAATAATTCTGCGTCTTCTAAACACTCTTCGAATTCGTCTGCAATATCTTTAATCGAAGGAACCAATACGGATATGCACGCCGCATTAACGCACAGCATCTACAAACACTGGAAGAATGGACAATTTTGCGACGTCCGCATAAATGCTGGGAAACAAACGTTTCACGCTCACAAACTTGTGTTGGCAGCAGCCTGCAAGAACATCCCACTTAACGTCGACGGTTCAAAAGACATGCTCGAAATAGATATACCCCAAATACGTCCTGATGTCATGAACGAAGTGTTAACATTCTTTTACACTTCAAACTTAACTATTAATTCCAAAAATGTCGAAGACCTGTTAGAAATAAGCCAACACCTTGGAATACACAAAATTCTACATCTGTGTTTACAGTTTCTAAAACGGATATCACTCCGTAACGCCGTTTACCACCTTCAGATCGCGCGCAAATTTGGTCTTACAGACGTTATCAGTGCCATCAATGAATATATTCATGATCATTTTGTCACACTCGCCACGACCTCGTCTTTTTTAAAGGTTGATTTTCATCTTGTTTACGATATCATATCCTCGGACATGCTCACAGCGACACACGAGCTTCCGATTTTTCACGCATGCGCATCATGGATCAACTACAACCAGCAAGAAAGGAAAAAATACGCTTTGCCACTTATGAGTCTTGTTCGATTCGTAAATATTTGCCCAGCAGACATAGTTTCTCAAGTTGAACCGGTGGCTTTCATGTTTGAGATGCCCGAGTGTAAGGATATGCTTTATAACGCATTCAGACATCATGCTCTTCTGCATGAGCAGACGACAACGCCACACAAACATCTAGCTACAAACGTGAATCATTCGTCACATATAGGACAAGACATGGTAGAGCAGATTAATTCATCTTCTGGACATGTTTCAGATACAACAGGAAATCAGAAATCGAAAATGTCGGACAATCGCAAATCCTCTATAGACCGTGAAGATTTGAAACCTCAAAAACATAGTCGTCCAGTGCTCTCCAATTCGGGAAGCAATGTTTACACATCAACACGTTCAGCTCCTATATCCGTTGGCAATGAAACAAGCAGACATACAGTTTTCAACACTGAACCGAGTAATCGAAATGTAATAAAACCGGCGTTACGGACTTGTTCGGAGAACTCGGAGAATACAGTGCACTCTATAATCAACAAATTCCGAAACGCGTCCGTGGAAAATGGAATACATTCTTCTGGACTCAGTCTCGCTAGAGTCTCTGATTTCGAATCAGAAGTCAGTACCGCAATATCACATTCGGCAACGCCACGTAGTACGTTCCGTTCGTTGTCGCCTGGCTTGTCGCAAATATCGAAAATATCGGCGTCTAGTAATGGGTGCCTTATTACCCCTGACCTACCCCCTCCGCCAAGGCCAAGTGTGTTTTTCATATTGGGTGGACTTAATCATTATTTTCACCATGACCCCAAGGTGGACAACGCTACAAAAACCGTCCAGCAGTTTGACCCGGTGTTGAACAGTTGGAGTATACGTACTCGACTTCCGCTACATCTCCACCACGCTGCTGTTACCGTGCTGGAAGAAAAACTTTACGTAATAGGCGGGAACAGAGCCGAGTCAAGCGATACAGTTCCATCTCGTGACTGCTATCGATATGATGTCTACAAGGACTATTGGGATTTCATCGCCCCTCTAAAGACTGCACGAATGCGCCACGCGGTTGTCACTCTTAACGGTGTCGTTTACGCGCTAGGAGGCGAGGATTGTGTGGAGATGAGCGTAAAAACTATGGAATATTACAATTTGGAAGAAAACAAGTGGAAATTCACACTCCCGATGACAGATGCCCGCGTTGGTTTGGCGGCAGCAGGGCACCGAGGTCGTATCATGGCGGTTGGAGGTATGCTGGACACAGACAAGAAAATTATCCTAGACACAGTGGAAATTTACGACCCACGAGAAGACAGTTGGACATTTAAATTTCCTTTACCAATTGCCGTTTGCGGGGCGGCTTTGGCCGAAATTAATGGAGATGTTTATCTCGTTGGTGGATACGTTATGCGTGAGAATGAACCGTTGAGTGTCGATTCGGTTTTCAGGTACCGCGATGAAACTGATAGTTGGGAAGGATTCGAGACGCTTCGCGTGCCACGTCACGGCGCAGTTGTTGCAAAGTTGAACACTAGGCTGTATATCATCGGAGGAGAAAGCTCTGCAGCAATGGGTGACGCCTTGTCAAATGTAGAATGTATAGACGTCGAAACGAAAAATCACGTGACTGGAGTGGCACCACTAAAGACGTCTGCTTACGGTATATGTGGATGCGTGTTCACCTAAATGAATTACAGCATTGTTTGTAAATGTAATACGCCAAAATAAAAGTTTGTATTTAAAATCTGTTTTCGTTTAAGAATAGTACATTCACATAGTTACAAATATACATGTATATACCACATAACTCCTTGGTGACAAATACCAACGTTTGTGTACACTGAAATATAAATGAGCTTTATTGTGACCGCTTTTTATCCGTCCGTCCGTTCACTTTTGCTTAAATAACCTTTCCTCAGAGACCGCTAGGACGATTCTGATTCAACTTCACATGGATGATCCTGAGGTCAATGGCGTTCAACCTTGTTAAAATTAGTTCAACGTGACATGCAGGATGGACGCCATTACTATAAAGGGTCGAAACCTGAAAACAGCTTCTTCTCTAGAATCACTAAACAGATTTCGACAGTTTCTCTTGACCAACTCCTAGACTATCAAGTATGTTCAAATGAAGTCCCCTTGGGGATAAATGGCTGCGCTCGGTGGTCCGAAGTGGTATAGAGAGATTTTACACTTTCTGAAAAATCTTCTCTGAATCCACTGAATCCACAAGAAACAATGCTCTCATATATTGCGTGTAGCATAAGCTAATGGTCCTCTATCAAGTTTGTTTAAATGATGACCCAGGGGTCAAATCTGACCCGTCCAGGGTGTCACAATTTTACATCAAGTTGATTATACGGAAATACCTACAAAATATCCTTCTTTGAAACTAAAAGTGCTATTCTGTAAGCGTAAGCCCATGGCCCTCTACCATGTTTATATAAATAGTGACCCTGGGGGTAAAATTTGGCCTCACACAAGGGGTATTTTTTTAAAAACAGACTATATAGGAAAACATTTTTAAAAATCGTCTTTTCCGAAACAATAAGGCTCTCATATATTGCATGTTAGCATAAACTTATGGTTCTCTACTAAGTTTGTTCAAATGGTGACAATGGAGTCAAATCTGGCCCCACTCCGTTGGGTCACGTTTCCTCTCCGAAACAATATGAGCTAGAGGTCTAATATTTTGCATGTACCATAAGCATAATCTCTACCATGTGTGTTCAAATAGAGATCATGGGGTCACATTTGGTCCCACCACAGTGTCTCATGTTTTACATAGACTTATATAGGAAAAACACTTAATTTTTTTCTTCTCTGATACCAAAGATACACTGAACACAATTCCTAATAACGCAGTGCTGTATCTTAACTACTATAGTCTTGGTCATCTTCGACGCTTGTTTGTAAATACAAACGTCTTGACAGGTTGTGCAGAAACAAAATTGAAACTGGAACGACGTGACCGTAATTATTATTTATTAAAGTATTTCTGATTATACGCATTTAGTTCGTCCATATACATGTAATGATGAAGTTTCCTTATTTGTTTATATATAAATGTATTGTCTTTCTGCCTTTCTGTATATCTTGGATAGCAGGTGTTGCTGACTCAGCCATTCAGAAACTTTACCAGCGTATCGGCAAAAATCAAACTTTGTTCAGGAAGACTTATCTAAACGTTTGTCTTGAAAACAAGCAAGAGTCGCAGATACAGTAGTAGTAATGGTAGTAGTAGTATTAGTAGCAGTAGGAGTAGCAGCAGTTATTTTTTCTTTAAATTGTTACATATTTTGAGAGTAACTCTCCCTTTTAAAACATGAAATGTGTTGATAAAACACGCACCATGAACCACAGTCCGCTTAAGTATGTAAACTTCTTAAAATTCGTAGGAAATAATGTAAAAAAAACATAAAGTTTTACCCATTTATTGCACATGTTCCTTCTATACTATAATGAAACATGGATAATCCTAAATTACCTCCCTTTCAAATGAATATCTTTTGAAATTCAGGTAACTGTAATTCAGTGTTAACATTAAATATTTCGAAAATGTCCGTTGCAAACGCATTTAAATTGGTAATGCTGTTAAAACATGGTGTCAAATTATTTTATTTGGCATATTTTAGAAATAGGAACACTCAAAGCTGCACTAATTCGAATTAAAAAAAACACTATCCCCCCAGTTTAATGAGTGTTATAATATATGTCTTAGAAAGCACATCGTCTTGAAATCTTTTAAATTGTTCATGCAATCAGAGCAGACGATTTAAACTCAATTTTTACACAAACAATGATAATACTATGGACATATTCGTAGGTGGGTACTTAGGAATTTTTACTGGTATATACGCTTACTGAACACGAACAGACAGATACCAGATACAACCATCAAACTAGCGTCGGTCCAGGTTCCGGGATCCGTCCCTATCCCCGGGGATATAGCCCCTGGTTTGTAACATGCAAATACATACGTAATGGGCATGAACAGACGGAAACAACCAGGGACCGGGGTCTGTCCCCGCCCCTGGGGAAATAGCCCATAGTTCATAACTTAAATACTGTTGAGATCCCCACCCTATAACCATATATACACTTACTGAGCATTAACAAACGGATACAATCATGTAACTAGCATTGGCCCTGGGGTAGGGCCATCCATCTCCACCCAATGGGGACATATCCCCTGGTTCATAACTTTGAAACCATTTAGATCCCCATCATATAACCATTTGCCCCGGGGTCCTTCCCCATCATTGGGTCATAACTTGGAAATATTTGATATCCCCACCATACAACCATATCTACACTTACTGGGTCTGAACACTTTAAGGCGAGCGCGGGAATTTGCGATGGCGCGCCATCGACTGCGTGATCTAATTATGTTATGAAATGTCTGATTTTTATTCATCTTTACGAAGATCATCATGTGAGCGATTCTGTGCCATTTTGGCCCTCTTGTTGCAACAGAAAATATCAAGTGAATGTTTATATATACCGATAGCCTATAATGCTAGTCTATAATGCACTGTTCGCACATTCAACTGGGAACAACACCCTGTGTGTACCGGTAACGGATTTTTTATTCAGTTTAGGCAGGATTTTGGCAAGATGATTCGGCAAGTTTACACTCCAGGAAACATAAATATTTTATTTGTTTGAATGGTGTTTTGCGACATTTTAGGCCATACATGACGGTCGATTATTTTGGAAGAGGCAGACCACCCCATTTTTCCTGAGGAGAACCATCCATCCCCCACGCCAAATCCCCCACCCACACCCCACTCACCCCTCCCACACCCACCACCACCACCATCCGTAAGAATCGACAGTGTCTCACAATTTGAGCTCCCAGGAGATTCAAACCCACATCGGTGTGAGGCGAGAAGGCCGTTTACAACGCAACGTCGTTACCCCCTTGATCTCGGAGCCAATACAACATAATATTACGCATCATGTGTACGTCAGCTACTATACGTGTTTAGGGTCGAAAAACATAAAAGTACGGCGTAAAGATGCAGAAACCCGACCTCGTAGATAATCGCAGTTTGTTTAAGATTCTAATGCAAACACAGGAACTCTGAGAATCAGCCCCAGACCATAGGGTGACTTTATTAGTCCCTAACCATATACGAAACACGGAGTCTAATAAACTTCAAATAAACTCTGAAATACAACAACAACAACAACAACAACAGCAACAACAAAATATATACACTATATTTATATAAAATTAACTTTCATTCATTTTTGTACTTACAGTTTCCACTTATAGGTATGCCGAGATACTAAATTCCTTGATATCTTGCAACCATTCTCGTATATATCTTCAAATGAAACCCACCAGTGAATGCTTAATTCTTATATTCATTTGACAACGACAATCAGACTGTGATGAGACGCGTATCTGAAAATTGTTTCATTAAATATCGAATCGATGATTTACTGCCTGAAAGCAAAATACACACGTGGAACTTACCTGGCATCCAGGGATACTGTTACATCTTCCATCATAATCTAGATTCCACTAGATAATACTAAAACTGATTCAAAATGATTTTAAGGCTAACGAAGTTTCAGATTATATTCCCAACTCCAATTAACAAATGTCAGTACAATTGCTATGGCATTATAGTTAATAGTTTACAACAATTCCCCTGGTGCATCAAGTGCGGATTCTGTTTCTATGCTAGTTTTTAACAACTGATAGTATATATTTCCACCCAAGGCAACACATTTATTGACCATTTGACCATTAACTATTAGCTAGTCCTCGGCACTGTCATTCCTCAGAACCGTCCATTCTCAGTCCTGAGTAATGGCCATTCTCAGTACCGTCCATCCTCAGACTCGGCATCATCTATTCTCAGATTCAGCACCGTCCACATTCAGTCACAGCACCGTGTATCATCGGCATCGTCCATCCTCAGCCACAGCACCGTCCATCCTCAGCCCCGTCCAACCTTAGACTCAGCACTGTACACCCTCAGCATCGTCCATCCTCAGCCACAGCACCGTCCATCCTCAGCCCCGTCCAACCTTAGACTCAGCACTGTACACCCTCAGCATCGTTCATCTCAGCACCGTCCATCTTGCTGGATTATCCATCTGTATCCGTCTTACTGGGAGCTCGACTAGTAAGTGAGAAAGTGTCGATTGTTAGGGATGCAGGAGCTATACAAAACCGGTACTACCCAGGAAAAAGTGGGTGGTATGCCTCCACAGCTAAACATATCGACCGTATAATATAGCTTAAACCATCTTTATCTGCGACTGTAACCAGCTAAAGCGAGACTTGATTCGGCTCCGTTGGTTATCGATTGTTCTCCATAAAAACCATTTAGCAATTACTATAGTATGCATCATTTAGTGATACTTAATATATAGTGTTAACTCTCTTCGCACAATACGTGTCATCAAAGGCCACAATACGTGTTATCAATGCACAATATGTGTATCAAAGCACAATACGTGTATCAAAGCACAATACGTGTTATCAAAGGCCACAATACGTGTTATCAAAGCACAATACGTGTATCAAAGCACAATACGTGTTATCAAAGGCCACAATACGTGTTATCAAAGCGCAATACGTGTTATCAGAGCACTGTTATCAAAGCACAATACGTGTATCAAAGCGCAATACGTGTTATCAAAGGCCACAATACGTGTTATCAAAGCGCAATACGTGTTATCAAAGCACAATACAATACGTGTTATTAAAGCACAATACTTGTTATTACAGCACAATACTTGTCATCAAAGCAACATACGTGTCGTCAAAGCACACTACGTGTCATCAACGCACAATACGTGTCATCAAAGCATAATAAGTGTTATCAAAGCACAATACAATATGTGTTATCAAAGAACAATACGTGTCATCAAAGCACAATACGTGTTATCAAACACAATACAATACGTGTTATCAACGGACAATACGTGTTATCAAAGCACAATACGTATCATCAAAGCAAACTACGTGTCATCAAACCACAATACGTGTTATCAAAGGCCAAGATACGTGCTATCAAAGCACAATACGTGTTATCAAAGCACAATACGTGTCATCAAAGTACAACACGCATCATCAAAACACAATACGTGTCATCAAAGCACAATAAGTGTTATCAAAGCACAATAAGTGTCATCAAAGCACAATAAGTGTTATCAAAGCACAATACGTGTTATCAAAGCACAATACGTGTTATCAAAGCACAATAAGTGTCATCAAAGCACAATACGTGTCATCAAAGCACAATACGTGTCATCAAAGTACAACACGCATCATCAAAACACAATACGTGTCATCAAAGCACAATAAGTGTTATCAAAGCACAATAAGTGTCATCAAAGCACAATAAGTGTTATCAAAGCACAATACGCATCATCAAAGCACAATACGTGTCATCAAAGCACAATAAGTGTCATCAAAGCACAATAAGTGTTATCAAAGCACAATACGCATCATCAAAGCACAATACGTGTCATCAAAGCACAATAAGCACAATACCTGTCATCAAAGCACAATACGTGTTATCAAAGCACAATGTGTGTCATCAATGCACAATACGTGTCATCAAGGCACAATACGTATCATCAAGGCAAATAAGTGTCATCAAAGCACAATACGTGTTATCAAAGCACAATACGTGTCATCAAAGCACAATAAGCACAATACATATCATCAAAGCACATTACGTGTTATCAAAGCACAATCCAATTATTATTATCAAAGCACAATACGGTTCACCAAAGCAGAGCACAATATGTGTCACCAGAGCAGCAAAATACGTGTTATCAAAGCACAATACGCGTCATTAAAGCACAATACGCGTCATTAAAGCACAATACGTGTCATCAAAGCACAGTACGTGTCATCAAAGCACAATACGTATAATCAAAGCATAATACTTGTCATTAAAGCATAATACGTGTTATCAAAGCACAATACAATACGTGACATCAAAGCATAATACGCGTCATCAAAGCGAATAACAATACGTGTCATCAAAGCATAATATGTGTTATCAAAGCACAATAAGTGTCATCAAAGCACAAAACGTGTCATCAAAGCACAATACTTTTCATCAAAGCACAATACGTGTTATCAAAATACGTGTCATCAAAGCACAATACGTGTTATCAAAGCACAATGCGTGTTATCAAAGGCCACAATAAGTTGGTATTGAAACCTGCTAAACTAATGCGGTCCATGTCTATCAATATAAAATACCTCATTTTGTAAGCTAATTGTTATTTCTATTGCTGTTGTTTTCTTAACATTCTGAAATGGCGCTCTCTTCAGAAAAGACGTTCTGACGCCTGTGAGATTGTGTACCATGATGCATTCTTGACAGGGTGTGTATATTATCATCCTTCATAATACATTCTTGACATAATGTTTAACACCGCCAGTCATAATGCCGTCTTGGCAGAGCTGGTTAGATTGCCAGTGGTCATAATGCATTCTTGGCGAAGTTGGTAAGATTGCCAGTTGCCATAACGTATTCGTGGTAGAGTTGGTAAGATCGCCAGCTGTCATAATGCGACCTTAGCAGAAGTGGTAAGATTGCCAGCTGTCATAATGCATTATTGGCATAGTTGGTAAGATTGCCAGAGGTTATAATGCATTCTTGACAAAGTTGGCAAGATTGCCAGCGGTCATAATGCATTTTCGGCAGAATTGATAATGCGTTTTTGGCATAGTTTATTAGATTGCCAGTGGTCATAATGCATTCTTGAAAGAGTTGGTAAGATTGCCAGCTGTCAAAATGCATTATTGGCAGTTTGCAAAATTGACAGGGGGCATAACGCATTCTTCCCAGGGTAAGTAAGATTGTCAGCAGTCATAACGCATTATTGGCAGAGTTTGCAAGATTGCCAGCGATCATAATGCATTCTTGGCCAAGTTGGAAAGATTGCCAGCGGTCAAAATGCATTCTTGGCAGAGTTGTTAAGATTGCCAGCGGTCATAATGCATTCTTGGCAGTGTTGGTAATATTGCTTGCATTCAGAAAAACAATGTTAACCGAGTTTGCAAGTTTTCCAGCAGTCATAATACATTGTTGACAAAGTTGGCAAGATAGCAAGCGAGCATAATGCATTCATGGCAGAGCTTGTAAGATTTCCCAGCGGTCATAATGCATTGTTGGCAGGATTGGTAAGATTGCCAGAGGTCATAATGCATTCTTGGTAGTGTTGGTAAGGTTGCCTGCGGTCATAATTCATTCTTGGCAGAGTTGGTAAGAATGCCAGAGGTCATAACGTCTCACTAGTGAATTTATCAACACTATCTAATATATATAGAAACCGTCACTTGTGGACCACTGCAAACATACTGTAAAATGTCCATTGGTCTTTAAATCTCCCCTCAATCTGCAAACCTTCCTTTGAAGCTCAGAATATCCACAAAAAATCAAAAGCTGACCAGATTAAAAAAAAAATCCAGTCTTTTTCAGCACCCCTCAAAAATAACTCCATTTCACTAATAATTCAACTGTATTCCTTCCCATTTTCAAATTGTCATATCTTCCTCGAAAATCACCCAGTGGCATCCAAACTTGTCAGAAGTCATGAACATGTTCCAATCTTGTCACCTGAAGACATAAATAAGAGAACGGTTGCACATTTCCAAGTTGAGAGCAAACCGATTAACACAGCCCTAGTTTTTTTACGGTGTAGGAATCTAAGGGATGTAATTCTGTAGTGAGACCTAATGCATTCTTAGCAGAGTTGGTAAGCCTACCGTCATGGCCAAGGGACGTAATTCTGTAGTGAGACCTAATGCATTCTTAGCAGAGTTGGTAAGATTGCCAGTGGTCATAATGCCTTCTTGATTGAGTTTGCAAGATTGCCAACGGTCATAATGTAATATTGGCAGAAATGGTAAAATTGCCAGAGGTCATAATTCATTCTTGGCAGAGTTGGTAAGATTTCCAGCGGTCATAATGCATAATTATGGTTGAACTCTGCATGTCTTCTCGACGCTCTCTACAGGTTTTTTTGGGGTGTTTTTGATACCGAGACAATCACACAAAATAACTCCGCTGGTTCACAAGTTGTGGAGCGGACAGAATAATACCAATCTAAACTAGACAATGGGGACCATTAGATGTTTGCAACATGTTGACCAACCTTTTTTTTAAATAAAATATTACTTCAAAGGGACACACTGCAATCTTACAGTTTTATCAAGCATTTTAAATTCCGATTGGATATATTTAAATACATGATTTTTCAACTTTTCTTCATTATTCTACCATAGGTTTGAATATATTATTGGTGAAATACTAGAACAATCACTGAACTATGCCTTCTTGGATAAGACTGCCATCGGTCCTAATGCATTGTTGGCAGAGATGATAAGATTTCCAGAAGTCATAATGCATTTTTGGCATAGTTGGTAAGATTGCCAGAGGTCATAATACATTTTTGGGAGAGTTGGTAAGATTGCCAGGGGTCATAATGCCTTTTTGGCAGAGTTTGCATGATTGCCAGCGTTTATAATACATTCTTGGTAGTGTTGGTAAGGTTGCCAGCGGTCATAATGCATTCTAGGCAGAGTTGGTAAGATGAATTGGTAAGATTGCCAGAGATCATAACGCCATTCTTAGCAGAGTTTGGTAAGATTGCCAGAGGTCATAATGCCCTCTTGTCAGAGTTTGCATGATTGCCAGAGGTCATAATGCCCTCTTGTCAGAGTTTGCAAGATAGCCAGCGGTCATAATGCATTCTTGGCAGAAGTGGTAAGATTACCAGCGGTCATTATGTATTCTTGGCAGAGTTTGCAAGATAGCCAGAGGCCATATTGTATTCATGACAGAGTTGGTAAGATTACCAACAATCATAATGTATTATTGGTAGAGTTTGCAAGATTGCCAGCTGTCATAATGCATTCTTCGAAGTTTTGGTAAGTTTGCTAGCGGCCATAATGCATTCTTGGCAGAGTTTACAAGATTGCCAGTGGTCATAATACATTCTTGGAATATTTGGTAAGATTGCCAGCGGTCATAATACATTCTTTGGAGATTTGGAAAGATTGCCAGTGGTCCTAATGCATTCTTGGAAGAGTTGGTAATATTTTCAGTGGTCTGAATGTATTCTTGGCCGAGTTGGTAAGATTGCCAGTCGTTATAATGCATTCTTGGGAGATATGGTAAGATTGCCAGCAGTCATAATGCCTTCTTGGCTGAGTTTGCAAAATTGCCAGCGGTCATAACGCATTCTTGGAAGATTTGGTAAGATTGCCAGAGGTCAAATGTATTCTTGAAAGATTTGGTAAAACTACCAGCGGTCATATTGTATTCATGGCAGAGTTGGTAAGATTACCAACAGTCATAATGCATTCTTGGCAGAGTTTGCCAGATTGCCGGCAGTCATAATGCATCCTTAGAAGATTTGGTACGATTGCCAGTGGTCATAATGCCTTCTTGGCAGAGTTTGCAAAATTGCCAGCGGTCATAACGCATTCTTGGAAGATTTGGTAAGATTGCCAGAGGTCATAATGTATTCTTCAAAGATTTGGTAAGACTGCCAGCGGTCATAATGTATTCTTGGCAGAGTTTGCAAGATTGCCAGAGTCATATTGTATTCATGGCAGAGTTGGTAAGATTGCCAGCAGTCATAATGCATCCTTAGAAGATTTGGTACGATTGCCAGTGGTCATAATGCATTCTTGGCAGAGTTTGAAAGATTGCCAGTGGTCCTAATGCATTCTTGGAAGAGTTGGTAAGATTGTCAGTGGTCTTAATGTATTCCTGGCCGAGTTTGTAAGATTGCCAGTCGTTATAATGCATTCTTGGGAGATATGGTATAATTGCCAGCAGTCATAATGCCTTCTTGGCAGAGTTTGCAAAATGCCAGCGGTCATAACGCATTCTTGGAAGATTTGGTAAGATTGCCAGAGGTCATAATGTATTCTTCAAAGATTTAGTAAGACTGCCAGCAGTCATAATGTATTCTTGGCAGAGTTTGCAAGATTGCCAGCGTCATATTGTATTCATGGCAGAGTTGGTAAGATTACCAACAGTCATAATGCATTCTTGGCAGAGTTTGCAAGATTGCCAGCAGTCATAATGCATCCTTAGACGATTTGGTACGATTGCCAGGGGTCATAATGCATTCTTTGCAGAGTTGGTAAGATTGCCAGTGGTCATAATGCATTCTTGGCAGAGATGATAAGATTTCCGGCGGTCATACTGCATTCTTGGCAAAGATGATAAGATTGTCATCGGTCCTAATGCATTTTTGGCAGAGATGATAAGATTTCCAGCAGTCATAATGCATTCTTGACATAGTTGATAAGATTGCCAGAGGTCATAATGCATTTTTGGGAGAGTTGGTAAGTTTGCCAGCGGTCATAGTGCCTTTTTGGCTGAGTTTGCATGATTGCCAGCGTTTATAATACATTCTTGGCAGTGTTGGTAAGGTTGCCAGCGGTCATAATGCATTCTAGGCAGAGTTGGTAAGATGAGTTGGTAAGATTGCCACAGATCATAACGCATTCTTAGCAGAGTTTATAAGATTGCAAGCTGTCATAATGCATTCTTCGGAGTTTTGGTAATGCCTTGTTGGCAGAGTTTGCATGATTGCCATATTTTATAATAAATTCTTGGTAGTGTATATGAGATTGCCAGAGGTCATAATGCATTCTTAGCAGAGCTGGTAAGATTGTCAGAGGTCATAATGTTCTCTTGTCAAAGTTTGCAAGATAGCCAGTGGTCATAATGTATTCTTGACAGAAGTGGTAAAATTGCCAGAGGTCATAATGCATTCTTGGCAGAGTTGGTAAGATTACAAGCGTTCATAATGCATTCTTGCCAGCGTCATATTGTATTCATGACAGAGTTTGCAAGATTGCCAGCGGTCATAATATATTCTTGACAGAAGTGGTAAAATTGCCAGAGGTCATAATGCATTCTTGGCAGAGTTGGTAATGTTACAAGCGGTCATAATGCATTCTTGCCAGCGTCATAATGTATTCTTGGCAGAGTTTGCAAGATTGCCAGCGTCATATTGTATTCATGACAGAGTTGGTAAGATTACATACAATCATAATGTATTATTGGCAGAGTTTGCAAGATTGCCAGCTGTCATAATGCATTCTTCGAAGTTTTGGTAAGATTGCCAGCAGCCACAATGCATTCTTGGCAGAATTTACAAGATTGCCAGTGGTCATAATGTATTCTTGACAGAAGTGGTAAAATTGCCAGAGGTCTTAATGCATTCTTGGCAGAGTTGGTAAGATTACAAGCGGTCATAATGCATTCTTGCCAGCGTCATAATGTATTCTTGACAGAGTCTGCAAGATTGCCAGTGTCATATTGTATTCATGACAGAGTTGGTAAGATTACCAACAATCATAATGTATTATTGGCAGAGTTTGCAAGATTGCCAGCTGTCATAATGCATTCTTCGAAGTTTTGGTAAGATTGCCAGCAGCCATAATGCATTCTTGGCAGAGTTTACAAGACTGCCAGTGGGCATAATACATTCTTGCAAGATTTGGTAAGATTGTCAGTGGTCAAAATGCATTCTTGGCTGAGTTGGTAAAATTGCCAAGTCATAATGCATTCTTAGAAGAGTTGGTAAGATTGCCAGCGGTCATAATGCATTCTTGGAAGATTTGGTAAGATTGCCAGTGGTGGTCATAATGCATTATTGGAAGAGTTTGCAACACTGCCAGCGGTCATAATGTATTCTTGGCGGAAGTGGTAAAATTTCCAGAGGTCATAATGTATTCTTGGCAGAGTTTGCAAGATTGTCAGCGTCATATTGTATTCATGGCAGAGTTTGCAAGATTGTCAGCGTCATATTGTATTCATGGCAGAGTTTGCAAGATTGCCAGCGTCATATTGTATTCATGGCAGAGTTGGTAAGATTACCAACAGTCATAATGCATTATTGGATTGCCAGCAGTCATAATGCATTCTTGGAAGATTTGGTAGGATTGCCAGTGGTCATAATGTATTCTTGGCAGAAGTGGTTACATTGCCAGAGGTCATAATGCATTTTTGCAGAGTTGGTAAGATTGCCAGTGGTCATAATGCATTCTTGGCAGAGATGATAAGATTGTCATCGGTTCTTATACATTCTTGGAAGAGATGATAAGATTTCCAGTAGTCATAATGCATTCTTGGCATTGTTGGTAAGATTGCCAGAGGTCATAATGCACTTTTGGGAGAGTTGGTAGGTTTGCCAGCGGTCATAATGCATTCTAGGCAGAGTTGGTAAGATGAGGTGGTAAGATTGCTAAAGATCATAACGCATTCTTAGCAGAGGTCATAATGCCTTGTTGGCAGAGTTTGCATGATTGCCATATTTTATAATAAATCCTTGGTAGTGTTGGTAAAATTGCCTTAGGTCATAACGCATTCTTAGCAGAGTTGATAAGATTGCCAGAGGTCATAATGCCCTCTTGTCAGAGTTTGCAAGATAGCCAGCGGTCATGAATGTATTCTTGACAGAAGTGGTAAAATTGCCAGCGGTCATAATGCATTCTTGGCAGAGTTTGCAAGATTGCCAGTGTCATATTGTATTCATGACAGAGTTGGTAAAATTACCAACAAACATAATGCATTCTTGGCAGAGTTTGCAAGATTGCCAGCGGTCATATTGTATTCATGACAGAGCTGGTAAGATTGCCAGCGGCCATAATGCATTCTTGACAGAGTTTACAAGATTGCCAGTGGTCATAATGCATTCTTGGAAGATTTGGTAAAATTGTCAGTGGTCATAATGTATTCTTGGCCGAGTTTGCAAGATTGCCAGCAGTTATAATGCATTCTTTGAAGATTTGGTAAGATTGCCAGTGATCATTATGTATTATTGGGAGAGTTTGCAAGACTGCCAGCGGTTATAATGTATTCTTGACGGAAGTGGTAAAATTGCCAGAGATCATAATGCATTCTTGGCAGAGTTTGCAAGATTGCCAGCGTCATATTGTATTCATGGCAGAGTTGGTAAGATTACCAACAGTCATAATGCATTTTTGGCAGAGTTTGCAAGATTGCCAGCTGTCATAATGCATTCTTCGAAGTTTTGGTAAGATTGCCAGCAGCCATAATGCATTCTTGGCAGAGTTTACAAGATTGCCAGTGGTCATAATGTATTCTTGACAGAAGTGGTAAAATTGCCAGAGGTCATAATGCATTCTTGGCAGAGTTGGTAAGATTACAAGTGGTCATAATGCATTCTTGCCAGCGTCATAATGTATTCTTGGCAGAGTCTGCAAAAGTTGCCAGTGTCATTTTGTATTCATGACAGAGTTGGTAAGATTACCAACAATCATAATGTATTATTGGCAGAGTTTGAAAGATTGCCAGCTGTCATAATGCATTCTTCGAAGTTTTGGTAAGATTGCCAGCAGCCATAATGCATTCTTGGCAGAGTTTACAAGATTGCCAGTGGGCATAATACATTCTTGCAAGATTTGGTAAGATTGTCAGTGGTCAAAATGCATTCTTGGCAGAGTTGGTAAAATTGCCAAGTCATAATGCATTCTTAGAAGAGTTGGTAAGATTGCCAGCGGTCATAATGCATACTTTGGAGATTTGGAAAGATTGCCAGTGGTCATAATGCATTCTTGGAAGATTTGGTAAAATTGCCAGTGGTCTTAATGTATTCCTGGCCGAGTTTGCAAGATTGCTAGCAGTCATAATGCATTCTTGGAAGATTTGGTAAGATTGCCAGCAGTCATAATGCCTTCTTGGCAGAGTTTGCAACATTGCCAGTGGTCATAACGCATTCTTGGAAGATTTGGTAAGATTGCCAGTGGTGGTCATAATGCATTATTGGGAGAGTTTGCAACACTGCCAGCGGTCATAATGTATTCTTGGCGGAAGTGGTAAAATTTCCAGAGGTCATAATGTATTCTTGGCAGAGTTTGCAAGATTGTCAGCGTCATATTGTATTCATGGCAGAGTTTGCAAGATTGCCAGCGTCATATTGTATTCATGGCAGAGTTGGTAAGATTACCAACAGTCATAATGCATTCTTGGATTGCCAGCAGTCATAATGCATTCTTGGAAGATTTGGTAGGATTGCCAGTGGTCATAATGTATTCTTGGCAGAAGTGGTTACATTGCCAGAGTTCATAATGAATTTGTGCAGAGTTGGTAAGATTGCCAGTGGTCATAATGCATTCTTGGCAGAGATGATAAGATTTACAGCGGTCATAATGCATTCTTGGCAGAGATGATAAGATTGTCATCGGTTCTTATACATTCTTGGAAGAGATGATAAGATTTCCAGCAGTCATAATGCATTCTTGGCATTGTTGGTAAGATTGCCAGAGGTCATAATGCACTTTTGGGAGAGTTGGTAGGTTTGCCAGCGGTCATAATGCATTCTAGGCAGAGTTGGTAAGATGAGGTGGTAAGATTGCTAAAGATCATAACGCATTCTTAGCAGAGGTCATAATGCCTTGTTGGCAGAGTTTGCATGATTGCCATATTTTATAATTAATCCTTGGTAGTGTTGGTAAGATTGCCTTAGGTCATAACGCATTCTTAGCAGAGTTGATAAGATTGCCAGAGGTCATAATGCCCTCTTGTCAGAGTTTGCAAGATAGCCAGCGGTCATAATGTATTCTTGACAGAAGTGGTAAAATTGCCAGCGGTCATAATGCATTCTTGGCAGAGTTTGCAAGATTGCCAGCGTCATATAGTATTCATGACAGAGTTGGTAAAATTACCAACAAACATAATGCATTCTTGGCAGAGTTTGCAAGATTGCCAGCGGTCATATTGTATTCATGACAGAGCTGGTAAGATTGCCAGTGGCCATAATGCATTCTTGACAGAGTTTACAAGATTGCCAGTGGTCATAATGCATTCTTGGAAGATTTGGTAAAATTGTCAGTGGTCATAATGTATTCTTGGCCGAATTTGCAAGATTGCCAGCAGTTATAATGCATTCTTTGAAGATTTGGTAAGATTGCCAGTGATCATTATGTATTATTGGGAGAGTTTGCAAGATTGCCAGCGTCATATTGTATTCATGGCAGAGTTGGTAAGATTACCAACAGTCATAATGCATTATTGGCAGAGTTTGCAAGATTGCCAGCAGTCATAATGCATTCTTGGAAGATTCGGTAAGATTGCCAGCGGTCATAATGAATTCTTGGCAGAGTTTACAAGATTGCCAGAGGTCATAATGCATTCTTGGAAGATTTGTTAAGATTGTCAGTGGCCATAATGCATTCTTGGCAGAGTTGGTAAGATTTCCAAGTCATAATGCATTCTTAGAAGATATGGTAAGATTGCCAGCGGTCATAATGCATTTAGGAAGAGTTTGCAAGATAGCCAGCGGTTATATTACATTCTTGGTTGTGTTGGTGACGTTGCCACCGGTCATAATGCATTCTAGGCAGAGTTGGTAAGATTGTCAGAGGTCATAATGCATTATTGGCAGAGTTTACAAGATTGCCAGTAGTCATAATGCATTCTTGGAAGATTTGGTAAGATTGTCAGTGCTCCAAATGCATTCTTGGCAGATTTGGTAAGATTGCCAAGTCATAATGCATTCTTAGAACATGTGGTAAGACTGCCAGCGATCATATGCATTCTAGACAGAGTTTGCAAGAATGCCAGCGGTCATAATGCATTCTTTGGAGATTTGGAAAGATTGCCAGTGCTCATAATGCATTTTTGGAAGATTCGGTAAGATTGCCCCGGTCAAAATATATTCTTGGCCGAATTTGCAAGATTGCCAGCAGTTATAATGCATTCTTGGAAAATTTGGTAAGATTGCCAGCAGTCATAATGCCTTCTTGGCAGAGTTTGCAAAATTGCCAGCGGTCATAATGCATTCCAGGAAGATTTGGTAAGATTGCCAGTGGCAATATATATTCTTGGCATAGTTGGTAAGATTGCAAGAAGAGATGCATTTTTGGGAGAGTTGGTAAGATTACCAGCGGTCATAATGCCTTTTTGGCAGAGTTTGCATGATTGCCAGCATTTATAATACATTATTGGTAGTGCTGGTAAGGTTGCCAGCGGTCGTAATGCATTCTAGGCAGAGTTGGTTAGATGAGTTGGTTAGATGAGTCGGTAAGATTGCCAGAGATCACAACGCATTCTTAGCAGAGTTGGTAATATTGACAGAGGTCATAATGCATTTTTGGGAGAGTTGGTACGATTGCCAGCGGTCATAATGCCTTTTTGGCAGAGTTTGCATGATTGCCAACGTTTATAATACATTCTTGGCAGTGTTGGTAAGATTGCCAGAGATCATAACGCATTCTTAGCAGAGTTGGTAAGATTGCCAACGGTCATAATGCTCTCTTGTCAAAGTTTGCAAGATAGCCAGCGGTCATAATGTATTCTTGACAGAAGTGGTAAAATTGCCAGAGGTCATAATGCATTCTTGGCAGAGTTGGTACGATTGCCAGCGGTCATAATGCCTTTTTGGCAGAGTTTTTATGATTGCCAACGTTTATAATACATTCTTGGCAGTGTTGGTAAGATTGCCAGAGATCATAACGCATTCTTAGCAGAGTTGGTAAGATTGCCAACGGTCATAATGCTCTCTTGTCAAAGTTTGCAAGATAGCCAGCGATCATAATGTATTCTTGACAGAAGTGGTAAAATTGCCAGAGGTCATAATGCATTCTTGGCAGAGTTGATAAGATTGCCAGCGGTCATAAAGCATTCTTGGAAGATTTGGTAAGATTGCCAGGGGTCATAATGCCTTCTTGGCAGAGTTTGCAAAATTGCCAATGTCATAATACATTGTTGGTAGTGTTGGTAAGGTTGCCATCGGTCATAATGCATTCTAGGCAGAGTTTGAAAGATTGCCAGCGGTCATAATGTATTCTTGGCAAAATTGCCAGAGGTCATAATGCATTCTTGGCAGAGTTTGCAAGATTGCCAGCATCATATTGTATTCGTGGCAGAGTTGGTAAGGTTACCAACAGTCATAATGCATTCTTGGATTGCCAGCAGTCATAATGCATTCTTGGCAGAGTTGGTGAGAATGCATTCTTAGATTTGATAAAATTGCCAGTGGTCATAATGCATTAAAGGCAGAGTTTGCAAGATTACCAGTAGTCATAATGCATTCTTGGGAGATCTGGGAAGATTGGCAGCAGTCAAAATGCATTCTTGGAAGATTTGATATTATTACCAGTGGTCATAATGCAAGATTGCCAGCAGTCATAATGCATTCTTGGAAGATTTGGTAAGATTGCCAGTGGTCATAATGTATTATTGGCAGAGTTTGCAAGATTGCCAGCAGTCATAATGCATTTGGTAAGATTGCCAGTGGCCATAATGTATTATTGGCAGAGTTTGCAAGATTTCCAGCAGTCATAATGCATTCTTGAACGAGTTGGTAAGGCAGCCAGTGGTCACAATGTATTTTTGTTCCAGCTTTGAGCTTCATGGTATGAACATCAACAATATAACAAAGAATATTTTAGTATTAATATGTATTTTCAACCATTTTACATTGAATATCACAGAATTGTAAACTAGAGCGTACTACTATGTAAGACACATGCAATTTCTATACTAAACACCATATATACTTGCATGCATTCGTTTATTAAAAGTTAATCTACTGGTAATTTAAAAACGGACTAGCCCTCATCATACTGATATTGGAACACTAACTCAGCATCAATCTAACCTTAAAGTTTCTGTTAAGCACCTGTCACTGGTAATTCCCAGCTACTGGTCCCTGGATATGGTACTTCCGGAAGTAAGTGTTACGCTAAAAAGGCTGTGACCATCCTAATATTGGAAATCGAGATTCTAAACTATCAGTTATGTAAATACTGAACAACTCTAACTACATCACAGATTTTGAAATGAGAATGACCTGTTTTTATTAAAGGATATTATCGAATATTTAGCTGAATTGGGTTTAAGGGCGCACGTTATACAGCGCCAACAGGAATGAACATTCCAGGCCCCCACTCTATTTACATCGTGATAGAATATGAAGAGTTGCCCCGTTCCCCTGCAGAATTGCAGAGTTGCTGCTAATTTTATTGTAAACCCTTTTTTTTTTCTTTTTTTTTTGCTGGAGCCACGATTATTGTTTTCTGCAACCACTCGAGAAGCACCTGAAACAATACAGGGATGATGATGAAAACCTTGAATGAACCACAACATGATGAACTCTGGGGGATTTTATCCCTCTGCATGGATAAGCAGTGGTCCTATTGTTGCCCAGGAACCACACGGAGATGTTCACGTGCAGGGTGAATAACTGATTTCAATTTCATGAAAAACAACAGGCAACTTAAAAACTAAAAAGCTGAGTAAAGGTTATAGTCAATCCATAAAGTTATAATAGAGTGTATACTATTATAGAATATACCATCCAAAGACTTTGAATTGAATTGAATTGGGGTTTTACGGCGCACCAACACAATAAAAGTTATATGGCGCTGAACAGGGATGAACATACCAGGCTCATCCTCCATTTACATCTAGATAAAATATGGAGAATGGGCCTAGAACCTTCTAACCTGCAGAACTGCAGAGTTGCTGCAAATTCTATTGTAGACACTCCATTTATGATGGAGCCCCGTTTCCACGTTTGCATATGCGGTGTCATGAAGAATTGAATTGAACTGAATTGGTGTTTTAAGGCGCACCAACACATGAAAGGTTATATGGCGCCTAACAGGAATGAACATGCCAGGCTCATCCTCCATGTAAATCGAGATAAAATATGGAGAACGGGCCTAGAACCGTCACACCCTGAACTGCAGAGTTGCTGCAAATTCTATTGTAGACACTCCATTTACGCTGGAGCCACGTTATAGTTTTTCTGCCACTGCTCTAGTGATATTAGCGAGATGGCACCTGAAACAATGCAGGGGTCATGATGAAGACCTTTAATGAGCATGAACAAAAAATGATAAAATGAACATGAATTTGGATGGATTCTACCCCTCTGCCTTCCCCTCCAACGGGATCTACAGTGGCCCTATTCTTTGCCCCGTAACCAAACAGGACCCCCGGAACCACACGGGGCGTGTCATGAAGAAGACTTTGAATGAGAAGACGACTTTGAATGAGCATGATAAAAAAATGACAAAATGAACATGAAGTGGGGGTCCTACTCCTCTGCCTCTAGCTTGATTTGCAGTGGTTGATTACCCCGTCAACCACACGGGGAACCTTCCAAAGACAATAACCATATTTTAACAGAACTATTAGAATAAAAAAGTCACAAATTATAATGTATGTAAATAGTAGAGAAACTATTAAAGTGACAACTAAATAATAAAACAAAACAGACAATCAAAACATACAATGATGATTAAACAAACAAGAAATAATAGGGATCTTTATGTAAAATAAGCATTTGACACTTTTGCTTGTTATATATATTCAGAAGACGGTACATCCACAAACAGCATCCGCTACATATATATAATGGACTGTTCTTTCTTTGAATTAAGACCATTCCATTCATGTGACAAAGGGGTGTTTTGGGGAAAATGACTGATCAGCAGCTGGACAGTGTAAACCCTGATTAGACTGCGAGTTTCTCGATTATTCTGACATAAAGAAGGGCCATAACTCTGTAAAGCCTGTGTAAATTTGGCTAATTGTCAAACTCTTCTGAGATCTTAATGAAACAAACCTCCACGTCAAATTTCGCAAAAATCAGAAAAGGTTTTCTTTCGTTATCACGTTTATAACAATTAGCTACAGGACGACGGTTGGACAGAAAACGATGGTTGACAAAGAACCATGCTGCATCATATAAGTTCACCTGGCGCTCAAATTTAAACATACCCAAAACAAACATATAATTTATAAACAAGTCGGATATCACATTTTATGTACGTACAAAATGATTTCTTGGCACAACAGAATACTTTAAAACTCAAATGACAAGGAAAAACAATGAAAATCAAACAGTAAAGATATTTATTTTCAGACATACGTGGTGTCCTATGTAACATATGTCACTAGCTATCACATATGATCGAGGTTCTCCACGCTTTCATAACTGCTTTGTTTCGGAGACGTTTTAGAGCTTTTATAACAGAAATTTCTATATCTCAAAACAGAAAACAGTGGCAGAATATGAATATCACATTTTCTAGTGGACGGATACAATTCCAAGTTTCTGTAAGGGACACTTGGCAATTTTGACTTAAGCATATATACATTTCTGTTAACATGCGTTGGACGTATTCTATTTAAATAGCTTTTAATTATGTAATTGAGATTGTTCCTGTTTTAATATCTGATGTAAAAAAAGGAACCTGTTCTGCAAAATTTAATATGAAATACTTCACTAAATAAAACATTAAATAGTCTTCTTGCAAATTGGTTGTAGACACTCCATTTCTTTTCACGGGAGCCATAATCTTTGTTTTCTGCCATCAGTTAGTAACATGACAAACAGGAATTGTCAACAGTAAGTGACACCTGTTAGCAGTGATACATATCCCCCAAGGTTTTCTTATTGCTACAATGTTGAAATGCGAAGGGTTACACCTAGCATGCAGGAAAATCACAATGGTAAATGGAACGTAAAATGAAAAATGCGCACCTTTTGATCTGGTTAAACATTTTTTTGTAGTTCGATGAAATTCCCTAATGTAGTCGTTGAGTTATGGCAAAGACATCATTTCGATGCATTTGATCTTTGACCTTTAAGTGGGACTTTTTTGTATTTAATGTTTGTATTAAAGTAGCTATCCCGCCAACAACAGCCACATTTTACAATATATGTACACCGTTTCTAAACCTACTGACGACGAAGTATATACTAACTTACATATTTTGAGAATGCAAACTCTATAGACACAATATAAATGGCTTTAACCAGCCAGGACAAACTGAAGCGTAACATTAAGAGTTACCAACTCACAATTAATTTTATGCATATTCAATCACAGGTATTCTAAGAACCCGTTAATAAACCTATACTTTTAATCGGCAAATATACATTATTAATACCAATTAGAAATGAAACTGGGAGAAACGTCGCCGAAAATCAAAACCAGAGACTTTGTAGATATTGTAATGATAATGCTGTTGAAGATGAACACCATTTCTTACTAGACTGTTCTTTTTATAACGATGTAAGAAACACTATATTTAATACAACTCTACATAACAGAGACTTTTTAACTTTTGGTAAGAACGAGAAACTTAAATTTATTATGCTTAATCATCAGAGGAAAGTTGCAAAATACTAACTTTTCGATATTCCACTAGTGGTATAACATAACGTCAATGACTTCATGGACGTCACGTTAATGTACGTTTTCTGACATAATGTGACGTTATAAGTTATGTAATAAATAGAATCTCACATTTGTTCTCATTCAATATTAAATTTATTAAACTCGTTAGCAAAAATGATATAATGCTCGGCAAGAGCCTCGCATTATATCATTTTGCCAACTCGTTTAATAAATTCAATAATGAATGAGTACTCATGTAAGATCCTCTATTTATAGATAGCGTCTTATAGGTCCATTGGGCCGGGTGCTTAATTTACAATTATTTCATATATGTTTGATTTTGAATTGTATATGCACATATCACTTTAATAAACTATTTACTTACTCACACATTATTATATGACCTGAAAACCTGGATAGAGTGTTGATAAGCGGTTTTATAGTGTAATTTTGTCGTATTTTGTCTGGATAGTTAATACTTAAGTTTCATCAAATTCCATTCAATAATTTCAAAGTAATGGTTGAGAAATAATTTTGACTCATTTTACATTTGACCTCTAATTGAGACCTTGACCTTTGAGATACATATTTGATTCTTGCATGTGACAAACCTTCTCATTATGATTAACATTAGTGTGAAGTTTCATGAAATTCCCTTCAAAGTTATCTCCGAGACATTGATTTTTTTGATCTTTGACCTCTGAGTGCTTGACCTTTGAGGTACAGACCTGATTCCTATGCATGACACGCTTTCTCATTGTAATGAAAATGTGTGTGATGTTTCATGAAATACCCTTCAGTACTTCCAAAGTTAGGGATAAGAAACAAATTTGACTGATTTGACCTTTGACCTCCAAGTGTGATATTGACCGTGTACCTGATTTGTGTGACATACCTTTTCATTGCGATTAATTAATATTTATATTAAGTTTCATGAATTTCCTTTAGTACTTTCAAAGTAATGGCTGAAACATGATTGTTTTGGATGGACAAATGAACAAACTAATGGACGGACGGTGCAATTACTATATGCCCCTTCCCTTCAGGGGCATTAAAATGAAGAAGAAAAAATAATTAAGGGGGAATTTTTTACTGGTTTACTGGGATAAGCCGTAACATATTCTTGCCTGGGAACTGCATTGGTTTCTAACCAACACATTGGTTTCTAACCAATGAATAAAACATTTTATATACTAACTGGTGAATAAAACATTGTATATTCTCACCAACGAAAATTGCATTGAATATTCACTGATGAAATAAAACACCGAGTATTCACCGATGAATAAAACATTGAATATTCTAACTGATGAATAAAACACAGAATTTTCATAAATAAAACACTGAATATTCTAACAGATGAATAAAATACTGAATAATCAAACTGATGAATAAAGATTTGAATATTCACTAACAAATAAAACATTGATTATTCACTAATGAATGAAACATTGAATAGTCTAACCAATGAATACAGCATCGAATATTCACCGATGAATAAAACATTCAATATTATTACCCATTAATAGAACATTCAATATTCTGACCAAGGAAGAAAGCATTGAATACTCATTTATGAATAAAACACTGAATATTCTTTCCCATTAATAAAATATTGAATATTCTGACCAATGAATAAAGCATTGAATATTCTGACCAATGAATAAAGCATTGAATATTCTGACCAATGAATAAAGCATTGAATATTCTGACCAATGAATAAAGCATTGAATATTCTGACCAATGAATAAAGCATTGAATATTCTGATGAATGAGCATTCCTTCTCTTGAGCTGGTGACAAGTTTGTAGTCACTGGATATACAGCTGACAATGTTCACAGATGGACTTAATCAAACTGTTAACAGATTCCTCCAAGCAGCATCAAAGAAGCACTTTTTGTTTACATGAAGCTTTTTATAAGATCTACATCTTTCTTAAACAAAACTGCTATTTTAACCAAATATACAAATAAAATGCTATAATGTATTAGTCTTCAGGTGTTAGTCTTCAGGTGTTATCGATATTTTTCCGGGTTCCAGACGTATTTAGGTTTAGGTTTGCCTCGTCTCTTCTGCTTTTTCTCAGAAGCTGGACGTGGTATATGTATTGGTTGCCATGGCATCGGATTGTAGAATGTTGGTACCGGATATGCACTGGTATCATGGTAACCTGAATACAGAAGAAAAACATCTAATGAATATTGACAGAAAATCTGTATCTACTAGTATTTCCTTTTAAATGTCAAATATTTCATTTAGACAAAAATGATCATACAACAGTGAGATAAATATTGATTTATCAAACAAAGATTATTAAAGGATCACATGGAAATCTCAATTTTTAAAACTCACAGTATCCTTTCATTTTCCTAGGTAACTTGCATATTTACAAGTCAATATTGATAATTATTTGAATATTTGTTGCAAATTACTACCGGTATATGTTGATTATATTCAATAAATTGCATCAATAATATATTTAAACCTGTTCAAAGCCAGGAACAAAGAAAAGTTGAAAACTCACAAACTGTATTACCTTACCATACTTATGCCAGCAGGTTTAGTCAAAATGATTTTAAATGAATATTAATTTCAGTTGCTAATGTTAATGCTTGATAACTATTTCAAAATTGTCATGTGTGCCTTTAAAGTGACTAATATCTAAATATAGGTGTGTTATTACAGGGACTGTCCAAAATTGTGGACAGGAAACAGCATTTACAACATTTTAGAACAGTTGATATATACATGTTGTGAGATTGGCATTAAAAAAAATCAGAAATTTGAGATTTGCAATTTTACTGTTATGTGCCCTCACAAATCACACAATGGTCAACAGGTACTATCTGTACTCTCCCAAAATTACACAATGTTATCACTGGTACTAGTGTACCCTCCCTAAACTACACCATTGTACCACTGGTACTATCCTGAACCCTCCCAAAATTACACCATTGCACCACAGGTACTATCCTGTACCCTCCCAAAATTACACAAAAGTACTACTGGTACTATCAGTACTGTACCCTCCCAAAACTACACAAAGGTACTACAGGTACTCTCTGTACCCTCCCAAAATGACACCATTGTACCAAAGGTACTTCCTGTACCCTCCCAAAATTACACAATGTTATCACAGATATTATCTGTACCATCCAAAATGGCACCATTGTACCACAGGTACTCTCTGTACCCTCCAAAAATTACACCATGGCACCACTGATCATATCTGCACCCTCACACAATTACACAATGTTAGCACTAGTCCTATCTGTACCATCCCAAAATTACACAATGGTACCACACTATCTGTACCCTCACAAAATTACACAATAGCACTACGTGCATTATATGTAACCACTCAAATTTACACTATGGTACCACAGGTACTATCTGTACCTCAAAAAAATTAATACCATGGTACCACAGATACTACCTGTACCCTCCCAAATACATACTATCAGTACATATTTGCAATTGATGTATTTTAATTTTCTCTACACATTTTCCCACCCCTCCCCCATAGACATTCTCAATTATATTAAAGTACAACACATTGACTGTTGACAGTAGTTATACCCTGTATAAACATCTCATCAGAGATCAGATCAATGGGCAACAAGTCCCATCATGCCTGGAAAAGTCCCACAGGTAAAACTAACTATTGTCAAACCTGAATATGTCAAACCTTATAATATGTTGTAAATTGGACTTGAAGAGACAAATGTGAGAACGCTTAAAATGGGTATATTCTAACTGCATTAACATAATCATACACACATATCTTACCTTTATGTATATAAGTGCAGCATAGCCAAAAAAAAAAAATGAAATAATTATGACAATTTATGATTATTAATAAGCCATTTTCGATATTCAATAACATAGCTATTTTGATTTTTATTAAATTATTATTACGCAATGTTTGTGTAGACATGTTTGTATAGATGTACTTGATTTGTTTGGTGTTTAACGTCATTTTTCAGCACACTTTAGGCTATGTATGAAGGTTGATTTTTTGTGGTGGAGACAGACTACCCACTTATTCCTGGGAGTACTGTATACCTCCTGCCATCCGTAAGAATCGACACTTTCTCACTTACAAGTTGATCTCCCAGTGGGATTCAAACCTGCAGCGGTGAGAGGCGAGATGGTTTACAACGCAACGTCGTTAACCCCTCAACCATGGAGGTGTTATTGTGCTTGTACGGACATGGCTGTATAATGCCTATAAAGTGACTAGAGACAATCTAGGGAAGGAGTGGAACTCTGTAAGATTTTTCTTTCCTTTCCAATCCTATTAATTATGTACTGTACCAATATATAATTATATATATATATATGTCGTAAAAATGTCGAAATAAAATATGTTTAAACCAATCTAGGGACTGTGATTGGTGTGTCAATCCATGAATACAAATGAAAACCATCAAATAAAATTAATGAGCTTCAGTTATATATTTCACATGCGTATTCTTTTGTTTTATTTCAACTAAATGATTATTAGTCCCCCACCGGTCCCGGCGGGACTATAGGTTTGCTCCCTGTCCTTCCGAATGCTTGTCCGGGCCATATTTTCAATACTAGAAGACTTTGAGATACCAAACTTGGTATGTGGATACATCTTGGAATAGCGGTGTGTCGCATACCAAAATAAGGTCACTGTGACCTTGACCTGTGACTTGTGATATAGAAAATGCTTGTCCAGACTGTATTTTCAATACTATAACACTTAGAGATACCAAACTTGGTATGTGAATACATCTTGGGATAGCGGTGTGTCACATACCAAAATAAGGTCATTGTGACCTTGACCTTGACCTGTGACCTCTGTCATAAAAGATGCATAGAAAATGCTTGTCTGGACCGTATTTTCAATACTATAACACTTAAGAGATACCAAACTTGGTATGTGGATACATCTTGGGATAGCGGTGTGTCGCGAAATAAGTTCATTGTGACCATTTTGACCTGTGACCTCTGTCATAGAAAATGCTTGTCCGGACCGTATTTTCAATACTATAACACTTAGAGATACCAAACTTGGTATGTGGATACATCTTGGGATAGCGGTGTGTCGCGTACTAAAATAAGGTCACTGTGACCTTGACCTGTGACCTCTGACATAGAAAATGCTTGTCTGGACTGTATTTTCAATACTATAACACTTAGAGATACCAAACTTGGTATGTGAATACATCTTGGAATAACGGTGTGTCGCATACCAAAATAAGGTCATTGTGACCTTGACCTGTGACCTCTGTCATAGAAAATGCTCGTCTGCACTGTATTTTCAATACTATAACACTTAGATATACCAAACGTGGTATGTGAATACATCTTGGGATAGTGGTGTGTCGCGTACCAAAATAAGGTCATTGTGACCTTGACCTTGATCTTTGACCTCCATCATAGGAAATGTCTGTAAAATGCTTGTCTGGGCCGGTGGGGGACTATGGATTGCCCTGCAATTCTTGATCCTCTTGTTAATATTAAAATGATTAGCCTGGAAACTGATTTAGCACATGTTTTCTTGTTGTTGTTAAATCGTTAAATCATAAGAATGATACAGGAACAAACTACCATTAAATACTAAGAAAAGCTCTAGCTTTGACATTATACACTCTCCCTCTATTTCCATAGAGACGAAGCTTTTAACGTTTTTAAATGTTTTAAAGGGACACACGGCAATCTTCAAGTTTTTACCCTAAATTCTATTATATTAATGATGAATTATAATAAAAAATTAGTAACATGTAAAAACAATTTGCTTTTAACTATTCTGATAATTGATATTAATGATTTAAAAAATGGACATTATGAACAAAAAGTAACGGGATGCTGTGAGTTTTAAAAAAAAGATTGCCAAGTGTCCCTTTAATCTTTTATTACATTTAAGTTGTTTCCCATTAACTAAATCCCATGGCTAAAAAGGTCCCATTACTTTTTACCGGAGGGCCGTTTCAAATGAGTTGTTTCAATTAATGCTTTGGAACACTGGGTGATTTAATGTAAAACTATAAACTAAAACTCGTCACAATGTCTAGATCATCTGGAAAATAAACATATTGGGGCTTTAAGACCACAGTTTTAATTTGGAGGCCCATTACAAATTCACTTCCATAGCTTTCAAGTCATTAAATATAATTGTATATTCAATACTAGGATACGTCCCAACATGAATTTTAAATGAACGATTCAATTTTACACAGACAACCTATACTTTCCCCATTCACTACTGTATAATGGCCGCTGGTTACTATGATAAATAACTCCCTAGCAACTGTGAAAGTGTCATGATGTGTTAAGTCTGACAGTTTTTCTTTTTGATGTGTCCCTAAGTTTTGAAATTTAATACAAACTTTCTTCAAAAGGTGTGAAAAGTTCATTGGATTAAAACAAAAGGTATATTGATATTTTAATAAATCAATCCATTTACTAATCTCATTAGCTAGTGGTTTTAAAAAGAATTAACAAAAGATTAACAGACCTGTGGGATTTATACTTACCTTAATTACATATTATCTACAAAACGCATGAACAATTCCTTATATTAAAACAAAAGGTATATTGATATTTTAATAAATCAATCCATTTACTAAGCTCATTAACTGGTGATCAAGAAGAATTAACAATAGATTAGCAGACTTGTGGGATTATATACTTATCTTTTTTCTTAATTCTAAGCAAAAATGTAGTTGGGAGAATATAAAACAATAGATTTACAAACAGTAAAGTTATGCATATACAAATCATAAACAGATCGTTATCTTTTCCTAAAGCATTCAAATCTGGGTGATTTAGAAGGATTAGATTAAAGCTTCCATTGGGAACAGAAGCATAATTTACAGTGGTAGCACAAGGAAAATAACAGCAAATATTCCTGATGATCCTTTAAATGTATGGTAGTATTGCACTGTGTCAGCAGCACTCGGGCTCAGACAGAACATGTTTTACCCAAAATAAAATGCTAAACAATGTCAATATAAAACCCAAAATCATAGCTATATTGAAGGTTTGTAGCAATTTCTGGTTTGGTTCCACTTTAAATTATGTTCTGAATTGTATTTTGTTAATTAATTAATAAGGAACACTTAAACAATGTTTAACCAATAGTTGTTACCACCATGTGTGCACCAGAAAGTGATTTAACCTGTGACCCAAAATGCAGAATCTAAGCTCAATAGCATCATTATAATATTATATTTGACACTTTTCTTATTATATTTCAACCATTTGCTTCTTCAATCAGTCATAGCATCATGGAGAGCTCCAAATTATACCAGGCCATCTCCGAGAACAAAGAGGAGGATCTTCTCAAGCTTCTGGAGGACCCTGACAATGATGCGGATACTAAACTCCGTGACTCCGAGGGCAAAACTCTCCTCCACCACGCAGTCATGAAACTTAAAACCGTCTTCGCATTCAAAGCTCTCCTCAATAAAGTAGATTTTACGATCCGTGACAATGATGGCAATTCTGCTGTTGACCTGATGCTGGAGGACGAGGACTTTCCCGACGAAGCAGAAAGCGTTCTATGGGACGTTGTAAGGGAAAAAGTGCTCCGGAGTAAAAAAGGAGATCTGGAGAACCTGCTGTTAAAGGGATGGTTGGATATTTGGATTTCTGAAGGGGACTGCGAGGGTGATGACGATGATGACAAGAATGAAGTGAAGGAGTTTATCTCTAAACTGCCCAAGACTGTGGTGAGTACTGTAGGGCAGAATAATGTGTGATTACAAAGTACTCACTGTATCTGTGTGCAGTAGTAAGGTTTGTAGTTCCTTATTACTATTTAGGGCACTACAGTCTGTGTACTATGTGTGTGAGTTGCAAGGGGATCTCAATTTAAGTATAATCTCAATGACTGGTGATGTTGAAAACACAGTCTTGGTGGGGATCAAGCTCACAGGTCATGGCCATGAACCCTGAATCACTAGAGTGCTAACCACTGAGTCATGGTTCCACCTTTAGTTGTATTGCCAGTGTAATGAACTTACAAATAGGGACCTGCTCAAACTGGATTTCTATAAAGAGCACTTTATAGTTATTGATCTGATTCTATATTATCATTAAATAGATCTAGCATGCAATCCCACAGGTATGCATAAATTGTACATTAGCAAGTACTGGAATTACCTGCGTGAGATTTCATAATGGAAATTTTCAAATAATATTCTACTGAGTCTGCATGAATTACATAAAAAAAGTATCTTTATGACATGACAGCAAACAGAAGGTCCATTATGATTTGTATTAATTCACTCACCAAAAATCAATCACTAGCTTCATACAATATGCTGATCTACACTTTGTGGTTACTGATGCCAAACATTTTATTAAATAAAGGATTTTGTTTTGTTTGTCAGTCTATGAATGGAGAGTTTACTTTCTCATGTTTTGGAGAAAGTGATATAAACGTTAGTGTTTATCCATCTTTTTTAACCAATCAGTTGCCTCAGATTTTCAAATACAGGCATTTTATTCATGAAGATTTTACTATGAGCAATCTTTATGATTAATAGCATTACCTATATACACAGACTACTGATAAAACCAGTGGTAAAGTGTAAACACTAAGTCAGATAGAGGCTATGAAGAGAAATATTCACCATTAAGAAAACGTGGTTGGTCCCTCCCTTTCAGTTTTTTAATGGTGCAGATTTCTCTTCATAGCCTCTATCCTATACATGAGGTTCTGTGTACTGGTATATACAGTGTGCGCTAAAAATCCCAAGAAATCCAAAGGCTTATCCCAGATAGCCCATGTCAATACTCTCATTTCTCTGAAGAAGGCCCTAACAGTATGTAATATTTACGCCTTAATGGACTTTTAAATTACAATAAAATTAATTCAGTCCATACAACTTAGGGCAGACAATTGTTTGTCTGATATCATAAAATAAATAATTCAGTTATGACATCAAATATCAACTTAATGTCATGTTTTGTAAAAACAAGAAACCTAAATAAATAATAATTGCACAAACCTAAATACATATACAAACAATATAAATACGGTAGAGCCAAACAAAAAAATATGTGTGGTTCAGGTAACACTGGCAAAACAAATAGGATAGGTAGGCATTTTTTTTTTTTCTCAATAATGAATTCAATTCTGATAACGAATTTAATATGTTAATAACTATACCGTGAGTTTGATTTTTTTGCATTATCAAAAAAAAATGTTTTTTTGTTGTTTTTTAATTTTTGCATAGAAAGTTTTAGGGTCGGCCCCTTAAAATAGGGTCGGTCAGGTTACCTGAACCATACATATTTTTTTGTTTGGCCTAGGCGTGCAACACTATAGGTGTGTGTCCTTTACATTTATTTTCGGTGAGATTGTTAAAACAAATATACGGAGTTGTTCAGGAAATAACACCATTGTTATTACTTTCAGGAAAAGGTTGAGAGCCTACACAAGTCTATCCAGGACAGTCACTGGGAGACGGTGCGAGAACTGCTGGAAGACAGGACACTGCTGAAAGCGGCAGACAGAACTGGCCTCCCACCACTACACAAGGCAGTCATCCTCGGACAAACAGAAATTGTGGAAAATATTGCTAAGGAGTTTGTGGAAGCACTGACCCTCACTGATCATGTAAGAAAGATACCTCTCTACACTCATATTAACACGATGCCAGTACTTAGATATCTCCGCCCTATTGTTGATGTTGAAGTATACTGACAATAGGTTATATTATAATAAAGTTGCACGTGCAATTATTTGTGGAGATAACAATCATAACATATTGGTTTCATTGGTTAAATGGATAAATGATCGACAACTGACGTCATGTTCATTGTCTCCCCTTTGATTGTATTAGTTGTCTTCTCCATTGTTAGTTTTTCTCATCTCTAATGCATGCAGGCATATCTGCATGCATATTTGCTATCATGTCTAAAGAAAGATTACTCTCAACTATTTCCCTTGCTTTGTCACTGAGAATTCCTTCCCTTGTTACATCTTTTCCTGACGGATAGATTTTCTTCCCGTCAGCGTCCTTCACATGTATTTCAGACAGGGTTTTATAACTCTTTTTAGCCTGATCATTGCTTTTTATTATGAATCTATATCCTTTGAACCATTTTGATTACTAGTGTTTCTGTCTGTCCTTATTACCCACCAACTTTGTTTCAGATGGGAAGGACAGCTTTACATCACGCTGCTGGGAGAAAAGATGGTGGACAACTCTACAAATTACTCACTGATGCTGGGGCAAAGGATGACAACACTGACTTGGTAGCCCACTTAAACTAATAAAAACAAACTATTAAAATACTAAAAATTAAAACAGAAAATAAAAAAAATCATGGTAAAAAAAAAGTAAAAAGTATGGCCGATAAGGTTATAATGTAAGGTTATAATGTATGTATTCCCTGCGACATGATTTAAAGTTTAAACATTATTTGAAATAACCTGAACTGTTATTAAATATTCACTTCTTTACATTTTCTAAAGCTATTTTCTTAAGAAACTAAAAACAATTTATTAACCACAGAATGGTAAAACTCCAAAAGAGATCAACGAGAATCCAGACATACTGCCTGGCGAGAAGACAGCAGAGAAAGTGAACACCCAGTTGGCAAGACCCGTACTGAAAACCAAGAAAAAGAAACAACAACAACAAGAAGAACAACAACAGGAAGAGGAAGAGAAGGCAGAACAAACAGAAGGTATCGTAATGGTTATTAAATATAAAACGTTTAGAACATTTCAACTCCTGAAAAAGTTGGAAAGCAAACTATGTGTTTATCCTGTCTTTGAAAATGATCAAGCTTCGTTGTTTATACAGATGCCGTTTTTCCTTTCAGTAATAAAGTCACCAACGCCTACACCCAAACCAAAAGTTCCAGCTCCTAAAAGTGCAGAGAAAGAAAGAAAACCAGTCCAGATGTACATTTCACCCGATGTCCGCCAAAATCCCCCACCCACTACAATAGACGGCAAATATGTGGCAGAACACCTTGGCCACGCCTTGACGTTGGCGCTGGCGGAGATTGCTGAGAAAAGACCATGGGACCCAGTAGAGTATCTCGCAAATTGGCTCTACAAATATCAGAAGAATGTGGACTTCAACAAACAGGTGAGACCACATTGTCCCATAGTAATATGCAAAAACAATTTGCTTCGAACTAATAAAATAATTATTAATTATTAATTTAATTATTAAATAAAATAATTATTAATGCAATTATTAAAGAATTATTAATTTAATTATAAATTTAATTATTAAATAATAAAATATTAATTATTAATTTAATTATTAAATAAAATAATTATTAATTTTAATTTAGAAATATGCAAGTTACGTAGAAAGACGAATTTGGAAACTGTAAATTTAAAACAACATTATTGCAATGTGCAATGTGTTTGTTTAAATGTAATCTTACTTAACAGCAACAAGATCTGCTCACACATATACGTGACGAGGAGAAAGCCAAGGTGCACGAGCTGGAGGTCCGAGAAAAACGTAAACTGGAACTACATCGGATACAGGAAGAGGAGCGAAGGAAGCGCGAGGCTGAGGAGGAGGAGAAGAGGAGGAAGGAACAGGAGGAGCTACAGAGAAAGTAGGTCCATTTACTGTCATGCGCCTGCTCATGTACTCTCATTATAGCTGTCTGCTCAAACTTCAAGGCATTTCACTTATGGTAAACTCACTTTACTGATTTATAGTACCGGTATTTGCTGTCAAACGTATCATTCAAAGTTATCAAATTAAGTATGTTATAAATTAAGTATTTTATATGTTATGAATAGTACCGTAAAAACGCATGAATTAAAAAACAAACAAAAAACAAACAATGTGTAAGTCAGGTATCTGTTAACTACATACACTCTTTATAAAGGTCATAAACATATCAAGACCAGTCTGGATAAATGTTTGTATTTTGTGATGTCTTCATTACTGTCAAATTGAATTTTTGAAATATGAGTTACTTTATTCACATTATACAACTTTGATAAAATACTGTCACATTCATGAACATATAAATTGTCTACTGGGAGACAGATTCACAAATAGCCTACTTCTGAATCCCTTTCCTGACTGTATATTTAGTAACAAATGTAAATCATGTAAATGTATAAGTGTATGATGCAAAATGTATATACTATTTGTGAATAAAATATATTTAAACTAAACGTAAAAGAAATTTGATGGATATTCAACTGCGGAATTTTTTTAAGTGCATGCTGGTAAAACTAGGTATAAGTCAAACATATTTTAAGGTTCCTTTTATCTTCAGAGCCCGGGAGGCAGCCCTGTCCCAGCAGCCAGGGTTGGAGACTGTGATGGAAGACAAGGAGGAAGACGAGACGCCCAAGGAGCGCATACAGAAAGACGAGAACGGACAGACCGAGCTCCATAAACTCGCCTCCCAGTCTGGCACCGACCTCACCACACTGCTCAACATGGGTTACAGTCCCGCAGAGAGAGACCTCAATAATAAAACAGCCAGGGATATAGCCTTGGACAGCAACATCCCAGAGAATGTGGAAGCCATAGGTAAGACTGAATGTGCCTGGATGACATGTCAAAACAATCTTAAATTGTTGCCTAACCTAAAGAGAGCCTAATTTAAAAGTTGAACGTACACTAAAAGAGTTTTATTTTTTGAAAACGTGGTAACTTAAATTGAACTGTTATAAAAGACAACTAAATCCTGATAAATGTGACTGGGAATGATGTATATCAGTTTGCCACTGTATTGATGGTTGCATATGTCTCCATGTCCTCATTAATCAATCCTGTTGTTTTGCAGACAACTATGTGCAGAAGTTGCTAGAGGAGGAGGAATTTGAAACACTGGAAGGGCTGCTGCTGGCTGGGTACGATAACTTTGATGTGGTGCTGGACAAACTTAAGCAACAGGCTAAAAGTCTACCCGAGGGAACAGAACGCTTCATAGAACATGTTCCTGGCTTCCAAGTAAGTGTGTTTGATGTAGATTTCTATGGCTATATTTCACCTGTCATTCTATAAAAATAATTCAATTCACCCAATATTAAGAACTGTTCACATTTTTGCAGAATACCCAGACAATTCATATAGGATATGTGTACAAGTGTTGATCTATCAAGCAATCAACAGGTGACCTAACAAAGATTTTTTTATATACTGATTTTAACTCATAGTGCAAAAAGTCATCACAGGTTCAAACTGCCATTAAAGCAATACAAATGTATTGGCATATAAAGGGGATAGGTGGATATTAAGGGGATATTTAAACATTAGAATGATTCACATATCTATCTATGACGTAATGTTCTAAGGCTTACATCTGATGCAGATAAATCCTGTAAAACATCATTATTGAGCAAAACTTAAACACTCTCTTCCTTTTTTTTTCAGAAAAGAATCGCATCAGTATTCAAGGCCGTACAGACAGAAGGTTTACGAGATTTAAACCAGGCGTTGGAGCGTACGAAGCTGGCTGCAGCCAAAGATAAGCAGGGGAGATCACCGTTACACATTGCTGTTCTGGTGGGACACAAAGAGGCGGTGGAACATCTTGCATCAAACTTCCCCGTCACCATCAAGTGTAGAGATAATGTAAGCTAACCATGACATTTTTGTATAAAATTACAAAATACTCTTATCAATAACAAAACTCCTAAATGTCATAACCGCCTATAAAATTAATGATCTGTATTTCTCGTTTTTTCCTTTGAAAGGTTAGACATGAAAAAAAAAAATCGTTAATGTCTTAGAATAAAATTTGTCTATCAAAGTATCCTTATTTATTACCAATAAACATCTCTTTGAATGATACAAAAGTGATTTAATATTGATTTAAAATCAGAACATAGGTTAATTGTTTATCACAGGAAATGCTTTATATTTCAAGCAATTTTCAATTGAACATTTGACCTATTTCCTTATGACTTCTTCTGCATTTTTACACAGCTTGATAGAACTCCCCTACATTATGCTATGGCAGTTTCTGAAGACATGGCGTCCATTTTAGAAAAGCATGGCGCCGACACAGATGTCAAAGACGCAGTAAGTTTAATTTAACAAATAATATTATATGATTGTATGAATGTTTATGTTCAGTGTTTTGGGAAATCACAAGGCGTGTTTGATGTTTGAAACGTCAGTTTTCAGCACATTTTAGCCATGTATGATGGTCGATTTTTAGTGGTGGAGACAGACCACCCACTTATTCATGGGTAGAACCAGTACTGTATACCTCCAGCCGTATGTAAAAATAGACAATTTCTAACATACAAGTCTAGCTCCTATTGGAATTTGAACCCGCAGCAGAGAGAGACGAGAAATGTTCAAACTCAGTGTCTTTACCCTCTCAGCCACGGAGGCTCTATATCACAGGAATAGAATTTCCCAAAAGTGTTCAAAGCTTTACTTAAAAGACACTTATAGCCAGCTAGTATTTCTTCGTACTAATGTGTTTTATTTATTTTAATGTGCAGAAACATCAGCCGCCATCATTTTACAAGGATCATCCGGAGGAGATACAAACAATGAAGGCTTCTCTAACATCTCTCTACACGGGTACACAAGAGCAAAATGAAGAGGAACCCAGTCAACAGGAAGTGACATCTGAACAACAGGAAGTTACTCCAGAACAACAGGAAGCAGAATGATTTACCCTTCCTTTTAAAAACCTTGTTGTTCATTTAGAGTATTAACTTTTAGAGTATTAACTGACAGTGGAAATGGAAAATATACACATGGTTTTCAGTAATCCATGCAATGCCAACAAAAATGTGAGAAGTGACTTGTAAAGGATTCACAAAATCAAATCTGTAACTTAACACCATATGTGCCAACATAAATTTCAAGTGGAAAGTATATTTTTGAATCTTCATCACATATATGTAAAAAAAAAATATATATATATAATAATTGTTACTAAAAGAATACTCAGTTGTAAGATTATATTTTGTGTTGATTTCAATTTTCAGGGTATCATGATATGTCCCGTGTTGTTTTTACATTTATTAAAGCAACGAGTGATATGTTGAACTTTTACGAAGATATAAAACATATGGCTCTCCTAAGCCTCAATAAGATGGGCTGTACATTTAACTTTTGATTTGTCAGATGTTTTTCGTACCTTCCCGATACAGGTAGTTAAAAACATGACACTTACATGTACATTTACAAAGTAATGATTACATTATAAACCAACAGTTATAATTTATGCATATGTGTTTCAACATAGCAAAGATAATAACTATTTACATATATGTTTACATATATCTATAACATGCATTATTTGCTCTTATTTCCAATATGATAAAGTTGCTTATTGTTGCCTCATTAAAACTTTGCTTAAAGTCGAGCGGAACTATTTTAGCAATTGTGTACTTTTGTAGTTTTTAAAGGGACACATGGCAATTTCGATTTGTATAAAACTTGCGGCGTCCCATAGTTTTTCTACATAATTTGCATATTTGCAATATGAATTATTTGAATAGTCCAAAGAAAATTGTTTTTACATATTACTAACTATTGTTTATAGTTCACCAATAATATATTCAATTTTTTTCGTTGAATAACGAAGAAAGTCGAACTTTCAGTTTTTTATTTAATTCTATGCAGGCAGTTTTAAAGTCAAAATGATACAGAATTAATTAAGTTCCAATATTACTGCTTAAACTCAAGTTTGCTGTGTGTCGTTTTAAGACTATTATGTGTTTGAAGAGACATATACATGACAATATTAACTGGCATCTTATTAAAAAGTATAGGATAATTACCACAATGCTGTTAATGCTATTTATGTAACATCAGTATTTTTATATTAATTGAAATGATGTGTGTTTTTTGAGCTGGTATGTTTTCTGGTGTCCATCATACATAATTAGTCTGGTAAAGAGCATTATTACACAAAAGGTTCTTTGGTTTGAGCCTGTGTCTCATGAAATATCTTGTTTATACTGTTGAAATAAGGCCTTTATTATTTGATATTTGTTCCCAACCTCCTATGCTAAAGCAAAAATAGATTTTTTTGTTTTTCCGTAGTGAATTTGATCATTTTATTTATATTTTACCTCCTACCGGATTTCAATTTTATTTCCTTACCAACCAAAAAAGTGTAAAAAAGAGAACTTTCTCCCCAATGACATTTCTCTGATGGTTCGTAAAACATTCTATAAAAAAAAGGCCTCATTTAAATAAAACCTGTTTAAACCAAGTTAGTTCTGGGGATACATGAATTCATTTTCACTTACATGTGACACAGTTTGTCAGGACTGATATATTTCTTTTTACTTAAATGCCATGCAATTTTGAAATTATTCAATCTTTCTTGTTAATTTTTGACAGATTTAAGTTACGTTTAAAATTGTATTTATATACTGTTATTTGTATAAAAGTTTGTGTGTGTTTAAGGATAGATATTTATATGTTAGATATTATACACTTTTATAGTCTACGCATTTAATACAAGTCTTATTCTTTATTACCTTTTTAATACATATTTTTTAAAGAAATTAAAGCAAAAAAAAAAATTCTTGTTTTTATTAATGTATTGCCCAGTATTATAAACACAAGAGTGAACTATAAGGTAAAGAGATTATCTACATGTAGGTACATTTAGGTTAATACTAGTAGACAGGCCTTTCTCCATTAAGTTTGGCGAGGGGCCTATGGCTTTGAAATAGTTAAGAATAAGTAACCAAAACAAATATGATCAGGCATCAGGTATGAAAACATATAGCAAGTAATAAAAAAAAATCTTGATTCATATTCGATGCCTAGGCATTCTAAAATGTACAGTAGGTAACAATTATGACTAGGTGTAAGTCATGAGGACAATTACGGCTAGGCATAAGTACGACTAGGTGTAAGTCACGGTGACAATTACGACTAGGTGTAAGTCACGGAGACAATTACGACTAGGTGTAAGTCATAGAGACAATTATGACTAGATGTAAGTCATGAAGACAATTACGACTAGGTGTAAGTCACGGAGACAATTATGACTAGGTGTAAGTCACGGAGACAATTATGACTAAGTGTAAGTCACAGAGACAATTATGACTAGGTGTAAGTCACGGAGACAATTATGACTAGGTGTAAGTCACAGAGACAATTATGACTAGGTGTAAGTCATAGAGACAATTATGACTAGGTGTAAGTCATAGAGACAATTATGACTAGGTGTAAGTCATAGAGACAATTACGACTAGGTGTAAGTCATGAGGACAATTATGACTAGGTGTAAGTCACAGAGACAATTATGACCAGGTGTAAGTCATAGAGACAATTATGACTAGGTGTAAGTCATGAAGACAATTACGACTAGGTGTAAGTCACGGAGACAATTATGACTAGGTGTAAGTCACAGAGACAATTATGACTAGGTGTAAGTCACGGAGACAATTATGACTAGGTGTAAGTCACAGAGACAATTATGACCAGGTGTAAGTCATAGAGATGATTATGACTAGGTGTAAGTCACGGAGACAATTACGACTAGGTGTAAGTCACAGAGACAATTATGACTAGGTGTAAGTCACGGAGACAATTATGACTAGGTGTAAGTCATAGAGACAATTATGACTAGGTGTAAGTCATGAGGACAATTTCGACTAGGTGTAAGTCGTGAAGACAATTACGACTAGGTGTAAGTCACAGAGACAATTATGACTAGGTGTAAGTCACAGAGACAATTATGACTAGGTGTAAGTCACAGAGACAATTATGACTAGGTGTAAGTCACAGAGACAATTATGACCAGGTGTAAGTCATAGAGACAATTATGACTAGGTGTAAGTCATGAAGACAATTACGACTAGGTGTAAGTCACGGAGACAATTATGACTAGGTGTAAGTCACAGAGACAATTATGACTAGGTGTAAGTCACGGAGACAATTATGACTAGGTGTAAGTCACAGAGACAATTATGACCAGGTGAAAGTCATAGAGATGATTATGACTAGGTGTAAGTCACGGAGACAATTACGACTAGGTGTAAGTCACAGAGACAATTATGACTAGGTGTAAGTCACGGAGACAATTATGACTAGGTGTAAGTCATAGAGACAATTATGACTAGGTGTAAGTCATGAGGACAATTTCGACTAGGTGTAAGTCGTGAAGACAATTACGACTAGGTGTAAGTCACAGAGACAATTACGACTAGGCATAAGTCATGAGGACAATTACGACTAGGTGTAAGTCATAGAGACAATTATGACTAGGTGTAAGTCATGAAGACAATTACGACTAGGTGTAAGTCACGGAGACAATTATGACTAGGTGTAAGTCATGAGGACAATTACGACTAGGTGTAAGTCATAGAGACAATTATGACTAGGTGTAAGTCATGAAGACAATTACGACTAGGTGTAAGTCACAGAGACAATTATGACTAGGTGTAAGTCATGAGGACAATTACGACTAGGTGTAAGTCATAGAGACAATTACGACTAGGTGTAAGTCATAGAGACAATTATGACTAGGTGTAAGTCACGGAGAAAATTACAACTAGGTGTAAGTCATGAAGACAATTATGACTAGGTGTAAGTCATAGAGACAATTATGACTAGGTGTAAGTCACAGAGAAAATTACAACTAGGTGTAAGTCATAGAGACAATTATGACTAGGTGTAAGTCATGAAGACAATTATGACTAGGTGTAAGTCACAGAGACAATTATGACTAGGTGTAAGTCATGAGGACAATTACGACTAGGTGTAAGTCATAGAGACAATTATGACTAGGTGTAAGTCATGAAGACAATTACGACTAGGTGTAAGTCACGGAGACAATTATGACTAGGTGTAAGTCATGAGGACAATTACGACTAGGTGTAAGTCATACAGACAATTATGACTAGGTGTAAGTCATGAAGACAATTACGACTAGGTGTAAGTCACAGAGACAATTATGACTAGGTGTAAGTCATGAAGACAATTATGACTAGGTGTAAGTCATGAGGACAATTACGACTAGGTGTAAGTCATAGAGACAATTACGACTAGGTGTAAGTCATAGAGACAATTATGACTAGGTGTAAGTCACGGAGAAAATTACAACTAGGTGTAAGTCATGAAGACAATTATGACTAGGTGTAAGTCATAGAGACAATTATGACTAGGTGTAAGTCACAGAGAAAATTACAACTAGGTGTAAGTCACAGAGACAATTACAACTAGGTGTAAGTCATAGAGACAATTATGACTAGGTGTAAGTCATGAAGACAATTACGACTAGGTGTAAGTCACGGAGACAATTATGACTAGGTGTAAGTCATGAGGACAATTACGACTAGGTGTAAGTCATAGAGACAATTATGACTAGGTGTAAGTCATAGAGACAATTACGACTAGGTGTAAGTCACAGAGACAATTATGACTAGGTGTAAGTCATGAGGACAATTTCGACTAGGTGCAAGTCATAGAGACAATTATGACTAGGTGTAAGTCATGAGGACAATTATGACTAGGTGTAAGTCACAGAGACAATTATGACTAGGTAGGTGTAAGTCACAGAGACAATTATGACTAGGTGTAAGTCATGAAGACAATTACGACTAGGTGTAAGTCACAGAGACAATTATGACTAGGTGTAAGTCATGAGGACAATTACGACTAGGTGTAAGTCATAGAGACAATTACAACTAGGTGTAAGTCATAGAGACAATTATGACTAGGTGTAAGTCATGAGGACAATTTCGACTAGGTGTAAGTCATAGAGACAATTATGACTAGGTGTAAGTCATGAGGACAATTACGACTAGGTGTAAGTCATAGAGACAATTATGACTAGGTGTAAGTCATAGAGACAATTATGACTAGGTGTAAGTCATGAGGACAATTATGACTAGGTGTAAGTCATAGAGACAATTATGACTAGGTGTAAGTCATGAGGACAATTACGACTAGGTGTAAGTCATGAGGACAATTATGACTAGGTGTAAGTCATAGAGACAATTACGACTAGGTGTAAGTCACAGAGACAATTATGACTAGGTGTAAGTCATGAGGACAATTACGACTAGGTGTAAGTCATAGAGACAATTACAACTAGGTGTAAGTCATAGAGACAATTATGACTAGGTGTAAGTCATGAGGACAATTACGACTAGGTGTAAGTCATGAGAACAATTACGACTAGGTGTAAGTCATAGAGACAATTATGACTAGGTGTAAGTCATAGAGACAATTATGACTAGGTGTAAGTCATGAGGACAATTATGACTAGGTGTAAGTCATAGAGACAATTATGACTAGGTGTAAGTCATGAGGACAATTACGACTAGGTGTAAGTCATAGAGACAATTATGACTAGGTGTAAGTCATAGAGACAATTATGACTAGGTGAAAGTCACAGAGACAATTATGACTAGGTGTAAGTCATGAGGACAATTATGACTAGGGGTAAGTCACGGAGACAATTACGACTAGGTGTAAGTCATAGAGACAATTATGACTAGGTGTAAGTCATAGAGACAATTATGACTAGGTGTAAGTCATGAGGACAATTATGACTAGGTGTAAGTCATAGAGACAATTATGACTAGGTGTAAGTCATGAGGACAATTACGACTAGGTGTAAGTCATAGAGACAATTATGACTAGGTGTAAGTCACGGAGACAATTACGACTAGGTGTAAGTCACAGAGACAATTATGACTAGGTGTAAGTCATAAGGACAATTATGACTAGGTGTAAGTCACAGAGACAATTATGACTAGGTGCAAGTCATAGAGACAATTATGACTAGGTGTAAGTCATAGAGACAATTACGACTAGGTGTAAGTCATAGAGACAATTACGACTAGGTGTAAGTCACAGAGACAATTATGACTAGGTGTAAGTCATAGAGACAATTATGACTAGGTGTAAGTCATGAGGACAATTTCGACTAGGTGCAAGTCATAGAGACAATTATGACTAGGTGTAAGTCATGAGGACAATTATGACTAGGTGTAAGTCACAGAGACAATTATGACTAGGTGCAAGTCATAGAGACAATTATGACTATGTGTAAGTCACGGAGACAATTATGACTAGGTGTAAGTCACGGAGACAATTACGACTAGGCATAAGTCATGAAGACAATTACAGTTTGGCATAAGTCAATGAGACAATTACGACTAGGTGTAAGTCATGGAAACAATTACAAATGGCCATCTTTTCAGAAATAAGCACTCCAAACAAGCTGTTAATTTCACTAAAAAACACATGTGGCTCACACACACATATATATAACAGTTCACTTACCTGTGAGTTTTCCAGAGGTGTATCCGAAACTGTTTGGCAGTGGTTTTTGTTTCTGGTCTGCCTTCTTACACCATGCCTCAAATCTTTGCTGAGCCTTTATTCTCTGTTGTTTTCTCAACAGTTCCTCTTCTTCTTGTTTTTGTTTCTCCTTTCCTCTCTTTTCACGTTCTTCTATTTTCTTTTGATCCTTCCATTCACCGAATTTTCTCTCAGCTTTCACCATTTCCATTTTCTTTTGTTCCTCTTTTATCATATGCTCAGTCTTTGATCTTTGTTTATCTAGTTTCTTCTTTAATGTTTCCTCAAACGTTTTTCGATCTACCCATTCCTTTCTCACTGACTCAGCCTTTAGAGATTTTCTATATTTTTCCGCCTCTTCTTCCTCTTTTTTTCTCTTTTCTTCTATCTTTTTTTGTCTTGCTTCTCTTCTTTTCTGTCTATCGTCCTTGACCTTCTGTATGAGCCACTGTTCCCATGGTGACATGCCAGACTCTGTGTTGGTCTCTGTATCATCTGTCTGTGATTCTACATACTTCCTGAAAGTCAGACAAAATAGTGTGATGGAAGATTTATTTAACATATACGTATTAAGTGTAGGTATTATTATAAGATAATAGAAAGATGGGTGAGAGGGCAGTCCACAAAGTCTAAGTCACTGTCCGCTATTCTCTGTCTTATGCATTATTGTGAACTTATTTCCAAAGGCCAACAACTCTAATTTGAATGAAGCTATGTATGGTCCTCTTGTGCTCTGCACTTCCTTTCATGTCCCTTTATCATTGTGGGATGCTCTGCACTTCCTTTCATGTCCCTTTATCATTGTGGGAAGTTTCATTGCAGTCCCGTAAGTAATTTCTGAATTATGGTCCAGACAAGATCTAGACGGACAGAAAGATGGACAAAGTAACAACTATATGCTCACCCTTCATAATGTGTTCCAGCATATTTAATGTGCATATATGCACTAAACTAGGCCCCAAATTAATAACTGGCGAAATTTTTTGGTCTAGGAAATTCAACAACACAGCTACTTTTTGTTGTAAAAATACCCAATATTAATTTCTGTGATGCTTAAACACGTTAAAGGCTCTAATAAAAGCATGTTTTATGTTACTGTAAGCAATATTAACCTCATACATGAGTTAATGTTTACAAGTTAGCAACAACATGAGGCCTAATAGGTGCTCTACTAGCTAAAATAGCTCTTATAACAAAGATGAAGTGAGGCAGAGCTCTAGGTAAGTATTTTCTTATTTGGGTGGTTTACCCTTCATTTTTTATATTATAAATATTTTTTTACCCCATTCATTGTTTCTTATCAATATGTTCACCCTTCAATTGTTTACATTTGCTTTTTCTTCTTTAAATACTCACAATTATGTTTCAACTAAATTGTCAAATTTTGTGTTTGTTTACGGTATGACTTGGTTTTGTGTGTGTTTCTTTTTTCACTTTGCACTTTGGTCAACTAAATCAAACAAAATTTGCCGAACAATTGCCTCAGAAGAAATCTTCATTCATGGAAAGATAACTCATTACTAATATCTTTTCCTGTATGTGTAAACTTGTGACCTCTCCAGGGCTCGACATTACCTTTAGGGACAGCTTGCCCTATCAGCTTGCCCATAGAGCAAGTCAACTCTGAAATTTACTTGCCCATGCAAGTTTGTTGGTTGCCCAATTATTTAGACCATAAATGTTTTTTTTATAAGGATATGCTATTTGTACACTAATGCTACAAACAACATATCATATCACTATTGTGTTATAGAACGAAAACGCAAAAGAAATAAGTAATATCCAATTGTTTATCAAATTCATGCCTATTCTCATATTTGTATAGCAAAATGTTTGTTAGGTGTCAACAAACAATATTCTTAACAATCTTGATCGTCCAAGCATTTAATGGGGAATACTGCGTATATAAAATACTATTCTATTATATTATGTTAATTAAGACTGTAGCACAGGCTATCGATCATAAACAATTGCTTTTAGATGCTAGGCAACATATTTTCATAGTAAATGAAAGCGTCTCATTACCAAAATGGCGTGGAAACACGGATAAAAAAAAAGCATTATTAGACAAGTGAGCCTTTGAGAATTTACCTGCCTGGATCAATGTTTTACCTGTCCGGGGCAGGCGGACAGTCCTTAACGTCGATTCCTGCCTCTCTGGGCTAGGCTGAAATGAACCTGGGGGCAAAACATTGTTGGTTGCATGAAGGGAATAACTCTGATATAGGATATCACTATGAATAAAGTATGAGTTGTTTCCCCTTGATTAATATCTCGGGTTCGCAACAATGTACATACCTCACAACTTTTTTCTTTGTAAGTTTGTGTTCCTTTTTGCTGTACATATTGTTCTCCATGTCTCTGTGCTTCTTTATTGTATTGGCTATGTTTTCCTTGTTTTGTTGATTTAGTTGTAGCTTCACTTTCTCCTCCTTTATTTGATATTCATCATCACTGAAATGTTAGAAATAGTATTTAACACAATGGAGAGATCAGCTGGAACGTTATAAAACAAGAAGTACCAACACTGAGGTCATCCTCTCACCACAGGTAGTCCACCCACGATGGGGTCATCCTCTCACCACAGGTAGTCCACCCACGATGGGGTCATCCTCTCACCACAGGCTGTCCACCCACGATGGGGTCATCCTCTCACCACAGGCTGTCCACCCACAATGGCGTCATCCTCCCACCACAGGCAGTCAACCCACGATGGGGTCATCCTCTCACCACAGGCTGTCCACCCACGATGGGGTCATCCTCTCACCACCGGTAGTCCACCCACGAAGCTGCATGAGATTTGCTTCATGTGAGGAAGAGTTACAGAGCAGACAATTAATTTAATGATTGGTCAGGGTGACCTTGACCTTTGACTTACTGACCTCAAAATCAATAGGGGTCATCCTCATACCAAAGGCAGTCCACCCAGGAAGTTTCGAGAGATTTTCTTTATTGGGAGAGGAGTTGCAGAGCGGTAAGGGATTTTCATGACTGGGTCACGGTGATCTAGACCTCTGACCTCAAAATCAATAGGGGTCGTCCTCTTACTGCAGATAGTCCCTCATGAAATTTTACGATAATTGTTTAAGTGGGATTAGTGTCACTTAGTGGACCAGGTTGTGTCCACAGACAAGCTGAAACCAGTACTTTACATGTACACCCAATAAACTTTGCTTTGCAGGGTATAATTAGAATAAAAGTGAAATTCTACATATCATATAACATCACACAAATCGTGATGTCATTAACATAAAGTTATACCACGGCACTAGCGTATTATGATATTTAGGTCATTTCGTTCTTACATTCCCAGAAGCCATGTTATATGTGGTAAATAGTGTATAAGGAATAAAGAACATACCGGTAAAACCGGCAACATGCCGGTAAATCAGGCAACATTAGCAGGTAAATCGGGCAACATACCGGTAAATCAGGCAACATACCGGTAAATCAGGCAACATTAGCAGGTAAATCAGGCAACATTAGCAGGTAAATTGGGCAACATTAAGGCATAAAGAACATACCGGTAAATCAGCCAACATTAGCAGAGCGTGTACTTAATTCTAACCTGAAATCCTCACAGCTGTCATGATCAAGGACTGATGTCAATGACGCAGTGGAACCTAGAGACTCAACAGATCTTGATCTTGGTCCAACTATGGCTTCAGGTCTCATCCAGCTGGGCTTCGTGACGGTGGCCGTGACAGGACGGGGTCTCAGACTTGTCATTCTCTCTGGAGACCTCTCACTAGACCTGAAATGGAAATATAATAAATAATACAATATTTGCAACCTTTTTAATTTTTAATTAATCATCAAAATCCACCAAAAAGTAACAAAGTTTGTGATGCTACCGCTAATTACCCGTGCATGTGATTCATTGTTCCTTGAAATAACAACAACATGTCAAGTTTGATGACATCTCTGAGAATATAACTGATCATGCAACTGAACTCATTTGAGATGACTACATGATACCACTGAATACTGGGTTTTAATTGACACAAACATGTTTGTTTGGAACATTCAAAAATTGTGCTTCGTGTGTAAGATGTCAACTATGACGGTGGTGAACAAATTATTTTTGACATACAAATACTGTAATAAAATAGGTAAACAGAATCATACCTTCCCTATGTATTATAACAACTATCATGAGCATTTGTTATAAATATATATGAAACTATTAAATCAACATTTCACATAGATGGAACTAAATATCTTAACGGTATCATTATTTTAAAAGTAACACATGTATCTAGCCATCTATAAGTAAAGCTATAAATGATGAGAGGAATGTAGAGTATATGGTACTATGGTATGGCGTAACCCCCAAACACTGCATACTGCATCTAAAGTTGATTTATCATGCAGATATGCACTTTTCTGCCTAATAAAGGGGTGACCTAATACATTTTCCTTCAATTAGGCACTGACCAATAAAGCAAATCAATGCGGAATTCCTCGGCGTTTATTGTTTGTAACGTTATCTGATGTCATGCACGTAACGTTGCCTGACGTAATAAAACAAACAAAAAACAACAACATGGCGGCGTCCTCGATAGTAACATTCTGAGAAATAGGTAATACTAGTAATTCATACAGAAAATGTGGAAAATCTACATGATATATAGAATATTATTTCAGTGCCTTTTACTATCCTGCTTATTAGGCTCGGCACGAAAACGAAGAATGGCTCAGCAGAGCCTCGCCATTCTTCGTTTTCTAAGCCTCGCCTAATAAACTTGATAGTAAAAGGCACTGACATAATATTCTCTATTTAATGTTTTGTAGGGCTGCAGCAATAGTCAAAACAACTCCTACTGCAATACAGCTTAAGAATAAAAAAAGCGCTCAGAGTTTGAATCCCACTGGAAGCTCAACTTTTTATATGTTGCACCTATCTAGACACCAGCAGTGTTCCTTTTGGAAAGGGGGCGAGGTCCTTAGAATTGGGAAATTGAAGATGTGAACCTCAAAATTTGGAAAATCAAACAATATGAATTGTAAGAATAAAGTTTATGACAAGAGTTGCGCGCATGTTTCAAGCGACCTTCATCTTGACAAAATCGAGGGTTTATAGCAATTGTTAACAAAGTCAAGCAAGACTGGTAGCATTCATAGTTTTCAATAAATGAAGCTAAATGCAAATATTATTGGATGGACAAGCATTACCATTCTATACACCGGATTTTGATTTTGCAATCCTGCCCCAAAAAAACAGACTACACGTGTATGGTAGTTTATTGAACTTTAAAACGTTATTCAATTTTAAAATACTTTTGTTAATATAGTTATGCGATAAACAAAAATATGAAAGCAAATGCAAATTCGTACAAAGTATTTTAGAACGTTCAACATTTATGTACGGTAGTACCATTGTAGCAGTATATTGTTTTAGTTTTTATTGCAATCCTACCCAAAAACAGTGTACATGTGTATGGTAGTTAATTGAATATTAAAATAACATGCCTTAAATTTTGAATGTTGATATTAATAGTTCAGTTATGCATGCAATACAATTCCTGGATTAAAACAACACAAAAGTTCATCATTTATAAAGGTCCTGCAGGCATTATGATCAGGAGTGAAACATTTAAAACTGAATGTGACAACATCATTACCGTAATTAAAGTCTATAATGAACATTATGCAAAGTGCATGCCGGTACTCTATGGACTTAAAGATTGTTTTAAATTATAATTTTTGTTACAGTGTATTATAGGAAACTGTTAATGTTCCATCTATATTTATGAACTACTTCACCCTTAAATTGATAATTTTATACTTTATTATGTTTTAAATTAGGCCCCAAAGCCTGATGTACTCGAGTTCCCTTTAATACCTGATAGCTATCTGCACAAACTACACATTGGACTTGATGTAAAATTTGAGTAATTTGCCAATTTGTATTGTTTCAGGAACTGACATGTTAATATTAATCTGCATGTATCATGTTTTATCAAGAAATGTCAACTCATATTAAAATTAATGTAATTCTGTTGCTGGTTTTAGCATGGCAGTATGTTACAATGGTAATGGCAAATTGTATACATTCATTCATTTCATTATCTTAAAGGGACATATGGCAATCTTGAAGTGTTTATGAAGCATTGCAATTATTGTTTCGATTTATATATCCAGTATCATATACTTAAACCTAGTTACTTGCATATAAATTAAGTTTTCAATGTTTCTCACTGATTTTACCATAAGTTGAACATAATATACTTCATATTTATTTTAGTGTAAATAATATTAATGATTGAACAAATACAAGTTATGCAGAAAAACTAGTGTGACCTTGTGATTTTAAAACGTTCAGATTGTCATGTGTACCTTTAAGAGAATTTATAATTAGGCCAGACAGAAAAATACCTGTGTTTCTGGTTACTCGGTTGAAAAAATTAGGATAGGTAGGTAGGTGTTTTTTTTCTTTTCTTTTTTTTTCTCGTTTTTTTCTTCATGGATGTCAAAACTAATCGGATTCTATTTTAATATATATAGCATCTTTGCTAGTGGCTTAATTAAGTTTTAATTCAAGAATGACACAGCCTGAGTGTCCTATCATGCTGACGCACACACATCATCTTTTATATTGCAAATATTTGTTTGATTTTTGACATTACGTTTAGTATTTATAGCACTTCTCAGTCTTCTGGATATTTTTTTATATAAAACCACATACCTATAAATAACAAATATATAGGATACTGTGAAGTGTATATCTGTTTCACGTGGCAGTGCGGAAATTAATGGTATTTTCATACAATTTCTTATTTAGAAAAACTATTATAATCCCATATTGCCATTTATTTTAATATGAATCTTTGCATGACAAATATTCTTATCAAAATCTATGAATGTTCGAAGAAAAGTTAAGGTGCTATGTGATAATTTGGCCACTTCATTGTCTATAACTACAGGAAAACTTAAAACATGTTTGTTTTCAGCAAATAACACGGAAATCTTTTTTTTTTAATTTCTTTTTTTATGATAAAAAACTGTAGGGTCGGCGCCAAAAAATAGGGACGGTCGGGTAACCAGAAACACAGGTATTTTTCTCCCCGGCCTTACTGGAGTATCAAATTACCCAGCTAAAAACAATAAATTAAGCAGCAGTGATTGGTGGCTATATACTGTAATTGCTTCAATTATCACTTAAATCAGGGAAAATGTCAATACATATAATTAATGTAGTTCTTGGGCAAGACACTTTTCCATAGCCTCGTCCGGAGGTATTTCAGACATCAATGTCACTACCTTCACTCGATACATCGTCAATGTTCGCCATTTTGAAAAATTCCGCGAAAAAAACACAAAAAACAAGCTCAAAATCACTTTTTCGAAAGAATTTTCTACTTTGAAAAATGCGGATTTAAACAGAAATCAATGCGCATGCGTTATTGAATTTGTTATTTCCGGGCACATATTCGCATGACGTTTTTCACAGTTTCTATGGAGCACATGTGTACACACTGATGAATCGGTATCCCGAATAGAAAGGGTAGTTACTGATTGATCGGTATCCCGAATGAAATGGGTTAAGGGAATTGTAATATATTTTTTGAATTTAATAAATGAGTCAATAAGAAAAATATTTGTTATTTGTTTAAACATATTTTTATCCAGAATATTTACAACCTTATATATGTTACACTGATTGGAATTAAAGTAAAAAGTTAACCTTCCAAAGATAGACACTTTTGATAAACTTTTGCTGGAGTATCAAATTACCCAGCTTGTTGCAGTAGCTACATAAAAAAGATAATGCAATTAAGTTCCTGTCAAACCTTATAAAACTCACATGAAAATTGGAATGTGTATGCATTTAAAATAGAAGAAAGCTATTCAGATTATGGCTGGACAAGAACAATGAGTTATGGCTGGTCAAGAACAATGTCCAGTGAGTTTATATATGAGATTTTGAACACTGTACATTGCTGCAGTGCTGCGAAAACAATGTGAAATTTGGAGAATATACATTTATTAAAGTGACCCTGACCTTGACCAAGGGTTGGTTGGAGGGCTGGAAGTCGCTTGGCTGGACAAGAACAATGTCCAGTGAGTTTATATATGAGATTTTGAACACTGTACATTGCTGCAGTGCTGTGAAAACAATGTGAAATTTGGAGAATATACATTTATTAAAGTGACCCTGACCTTGACCAAGGGTCAGTTGGAGGGCTGGAAGTCGCTGAAATAAGAAGAACAATGACCAGTGAGGTTATATATGAAATTTGAACACTCTACTCCAAAGAACAACAAAGTTATAATAATTTAACGCACTGTAACACATTTTTTTTGGAGACGGTAGATGCATTTAAGAGGAAACTGACCTTGACACAGGGTCAGTTGGAGACTGATAGTTACTGGAATAAGAAGAACAATAACCAGTGAAGTTATATATGAAATTTGAACACTCTACTCCAAAGGAGAAATAAGTTATAAGAACTTTAACCGAAAAGTAAACCGAAATGTTAACCAAAATGTTAACGCTGACATATTGTATTATAACTTTCTTGTCCTTGGGAGTAGAATGTTCAAATTTCATATATAACCTCCTGGTCATTGCCCGTCTTAATGCCAATAACTTCCAGCCCTGCAACTGATCGTGGGTCGGGGTCAAGGTCAGTAAAATACATGTACCGTCAATATTTATGTTAAAATTTGGTGACGGTACATGTATTTAAGTGACCTTGACTCTGACCCATGGTCAGTTGCAGGGCTGGAAGTTATTGACATTAAGATGGGCAATGAGCAGGAGGTTATATATGAAATTTGAACATTCTACTCCCAAGGACAAAAAAGTTATAATACAATATGTTGATGCCGTCGAGCCCGCCAACATTAGCGGCACCTATAGTCTCGCATTTTTTCAAAAGGTGAGACAATAATGAACCAAACATGAATACACATTTACTGGCAAAACATGTCTTTAAAGCCTATGTTTTCAGTTGGGAAAGAAACAATCTATATGGCACTGGGAATTGAACTGAAAAGAAGCACTGACCACTGGTCGCGAATTGGCTCTTAGCGTGTGTAAGCAAATTAATTTGCACCCCTGTTTGCATATTTTCACACCCAAGTCTTGAATTTCTGCCTAATATACTGCATACATGTGTTCGGCATTTTTGTCAAAAAGTGAGAAAAAACCCCAGGATTTTCCAAGTTTTGGGAGAAACAGTGGCAATAAATTGTTGGTAAAAAGTGGTCTACCTTTAATTTACAATTTCTTGACTTTAATGTTGTTTTATATTGCTTTCAGTTTCACACTCTGGTGTTACATTATTTGTCTTCTTAAAGAAACTAACCTGCCAAAATTAATAAAGGCAAAAATTTCACTTTAGTACAAACATTTTATCAAAACTCAATCCAGGTGTTCAGGTCATTGAATAATGTGCAGATTAAAAGTATAGATTTGTTCATGGGTTTAAAATACGCGTGATTGCATACATGCGTAAAATGAATTATGAGTTGGTAACTCTTAAAATTTTAGACACTCCAGTTTCGGGGTTTGGCCTTGCTTGTTAAAGCCGTTTATATTTATAAGATATTTATTAAATATTTATATTGTAACTTATATATTTATATTAGTTATATATTTACCTCGTTGTCAGTAGCTTTAGAAATGGTGTATACATGATGTAAAATTTGGCTACTGTTGGCGGTATAGCTATTTTAAAGAAATTTGTTATCATTTTGCTGCTTGTAGAATCTTTTTTTTAGTCCGAAATTTCAGTTCGAAACTATAAGCAATCTGTTTTTGATAACGTACATTTGTAAATTCAGCGTTTTTTTTCCTTCTTTGAACGGGTCCGTAAAACGGGCCCGTCCGTAAAACGGACCCGTTCCCAATCGCCAAAAAAATAGCGTTTTCCCCAATTTTGAGTAAAAAATTTCACAATTCCAGATTTTTCTTCCCAAAATTGTAAAATGTTTTAGAATAATCTTCTTAATAAAGTTTTTTACCAGAGTTTTCCACGTTTCTTCTGCTTTTCTGTGTAAATTGAAACGCAAAAAACAGCGTCACCCGAGGACGACGCCATGTTGTTTATGCGTTGCAGAAACGCTTTACCGCTTGTATGTTATCAAAACGCTTTACCGCTAGTATATTCTACTATGTAACAAGCGCCTCAGTGAGCGATGGGTTAATACTAAATAAAGGACGAATAACAGAAATCGTCTGGGCCAGGAAACTCTTTCCTCGGTCATGAGAATATGCAGAGAATCTGGTGCAACCCTAAATGACAATGAACTTAACAGCATTGTTAACATTTTCAGGGACAACAAAAACAGGGAAATTATTCTGTAACAACAGAGTGAAGTACAATAAAAACTTAAAACATTACAGTTGTGAAAATATTTTATTATGTAAATCATCAATAAATGTGTAATATTTCACAAAATACAAAAACATTTTTTATCCCCAATTCTGAGAAAAAATGCGCGGTTTTTTCCAATTTTGAGAAAAATCGCGTGTTTTTTTCCAATTTGACCGGTCACGGACCCATTCCCAAAATGATGAAAAAAACCCGCTAAAATTGATCATAGTGGCCTAAAATCACGCATTCCAAACATCTTGATCACCATGTGGAATAATGATCCCGAAGAATGACGGGATTTGCCGACTATCTACGATTTTGTCATAAACTTCAGCGATGCTACGATGAAAATCCGAAACCTATTCATAAAATTTAGTTTCGATCGCTCCGTTATTTCAAATGTAAACCCCGCAGTGTAATAGAAAACATCAGCTAAAAATAACACTATGCAGTTATAAATAAATGGTTTTAAGTCAAACAACATTTTGAATGGGGAATTATTCTGAAAAAGGGGAATTTTGGTTATTTTGGCATGGTTTACTTCAAGATACGAAGAAAATCATGGGCGCTGTCGTGTATTTTGAAAATATATATTCCACCGAAATTATTACAACATTAGATAGCCTAAATAGTATGCCATAGTATATGTGGCCCGATTAGCTCAGTTGATAGCGTACTCGACCGCTGACATTTTAGTGTGGGTTCAATCCAATGAATCTGTAAAAAAAAATTGTACGCTATTAAATTTCGTCAATCCTTTTTTTCTGTAAATATTCAATAATGGTTGGTGTATTAATGTTTGTCAACGTGTTTGTTTTATATTAAGCTTAAGTTACAGACATTTGTCTCTTTCAATACCAAGCATAGACTGCTCCACAGCGTTTTACTGAAATGCGATAATGCGCAGTGAAGTTGTCAATACCCAAACAAAACATATCTGACTGGCTAATCGTAAGCAGGGTTCTCCCCAGCGCCTTTAAGCACCCATGGTGCCACTGTGCTTGAAATTCAAAATCGCTATTAGTGCTGTCTTTAAAATTAGCGCGGTCTTTAAATATCAAGCACTGTGCTTATATTTTGCTAAACCGGTATTTAAAATAACCCTTACAGAGCCCCTCTATCGGTGTCACTCGCCAGATTGTGTGAAATGCACCCTCCCCAAATAACAAGTTTCTACCTCAGGGGGTAGTGGAAAATCAAGTCGGCGACCTCCCAATCATCACTTTGCCGAATATCTAGATCATATGCGGTGGGCCCTGGAATGTTTTGCGAGAAGAATGCGAACTTTTTTAATACACTCAAAGCACTCATTATTAATGCAATTCGATAAGGTATTCAGTGTATTAATTGATAAAGTATATGAAATTAAACCATGGTGCATCTTTCCCCCAAAGCGTTACAAAACTTAGCGATATGCTTCTTTTTCCCAAACAATCGTAAATCTAACAATGAGCGGCCTGGATTGGTTTTGCGAGGAAAAATGCAAACTTTTTTAATACACTCGAATAACTTGTTTATTAATGCGATTGCGATGAGGTATTCAGTGTTTTTCATTGATAATGAAATTAAACCTATATGGATGTGTATCTTTCCAAAAAGTGTTACAAAACTTTATGATATGCTTCTTTTTTCATATATCACTGGTTTTCGCGATTCCAAAAAAGGACAAGATATCTAGTTCTGAATGTTTAATTGATATACTGTACAGGCCTTAATTACTGCATAAATGTTCAAAAATACACTAAGTGGACTTAAATGTTGGGCAAGGCAATTGCCTTTTGAAAATACTCTTGCTCTGAGGCTGAGAAAGTGGATTTTAAAAATATTTGCCAAAAAACATTTTTAACACAGTAAGGCATTACTTTTTCCAACTAAGACCCATCTCAGAGTAGATGGTGTATCTTAGATTATAAAAAAGAAAAGAAAGGAAAGGTGGGGAGTAGACCCCTCCTGACAAACCCCCAAGTGCACTGTTTGTGCCAGCGCCTGAAAAAAATACTGGGGAGAACCCTGGTAATGTCAATCTGACGTGACCTGTAAGGCGACAGTCATCAGATCCTAGTAGCGAAGAGTATCGTAGCGTGATAAAGGGTCTGATTTTAATGAGATTGCCCTACTCCAGCATGAATACTGTAATGTTGATTCGTTCTATGTATTTTTGAGGAAACAGTCAAGACTTTGCAGTTTGACAGAAAATAGATTACTTGAGAAACATTAAATATGCTAAAATGCAAAGTATTGTCATAAGGTAGCAAGGACACCACTTTCTTCGCATGTGCACTTTATATCTGTCACAAAGATATAATCATCATGTATTCAAATTCATATGATATTTAAACACCACTCTACAAATCACAATTAAGTAATTTATCAAACAAGCACAGAAGAGTTGATTGTTTTAATTTGGTAAATTCTTGGATGGCGCCCTTTCTAAAATGCAGAGTTGGGACATCTTACTAATTTTCGTATATCTCCATCTAGCGCAGGACTTTTTTTAAAAAAGAATATCTGTTTTATAAACAGCAGGCCCTTGGAAAAAAAATTGCAGTAAAAAAAGCAAAATTTCACTGGCTGATTGACCACTGATTATAGTAACTTTGAACTTAAATATCTTTCCAACCTATGAAAATAATTATTTATAAAATATTTCATTGAAAAGAAGAATCATTTGTCTGTTTGGATAATTTAACATCATTTCTATAAAAATATGCACTTTTCAGAGTTGAATAAAGACATGCTTATATTGAAATTCATACACAGAAGTAAACAGTATACATGTACATGTATGTAACATCTAGATGAACTGGTACTGACGGTAATTTGAGACCCCAATTTTGATACCTGAGTTTTAATTTGTGATAACTTTTTTATTTATGGTTTGATTTTGAGGTTTTAAAGGGACAATGTCCATAACTTTTAGCTTATAAAACACACACTAATCTTTCACAAACATTACACACTAAACAGTACTGAATATTTACTAAATAAAAGCAAGATTATTTGACGGAATTCTATCGCAGTACAAAAAAAAAGAAGTACCACTTCCCAAGTTTGAACTCGCAGCCCAAACGAAAATTACACTCTCGGGTAATAATAGTGAGCGCAATAGTCGACGGTGCTCCCAACTGAGATAAACGGGCCATACAAATTACGCATCCTTCCAAATTCAGGCCAAACAACTGAAAAAAAAAAATACAACCTAAAAGGACAAAAGTGTAACCGGAAGTCACGAGTCTAACGACCATACCAGAAAAAAAAATCAAAACGGGCAAAAGAAACCGACGGTTTAGCATTGGCCTCGACTACAGTATGAACAGTATGAATACTATATAGAAAACCTAATGCGCTAATGAAAGTCAGTGCTCACGCTGTCATCAGACATTCCCGACATTTTCGATTATTTTATCTTAATGTCGATTATTTTAAAGAATTGTCAAAAAAAAGTGGCGATTAATTTTTTTCTCCAAAAATACAAATTGTCTTGCTGATAATTACCCTTTGAAAAATTTACTATATATATCAGGCCACAGGCTATCAAATGACCTAATAAACATCCTGTTATCCTCTCAAGCCTCCTGTGTAATCTTCACGTTTGTCAATTAGTGCTGTTATTTTGATAACTGGCATATCACACTTTTCACAGCTGTTGTTGACATGGTAGCCATCCATTTAGACCTAATTATAAATGCAACCAATCCAGTACTTCTCTTACTAATCGGTGAATCCTTGCATCATAATTTCACTGATGATCTGATCTACTGATGTCTTTATATATAATTTTGGTGTTGTTTGTTTTTGTTTTCTGTTAATTAAATTTAAAAGTCAAACTTTACTGATTGAATTATTGTTAAAATACATTTTTTATTCACAAAAGAAGCTCATCTTTGAGTCTCATGTTGGTCACATGAACAACATAGACATTCCAAATGGCAGCCTACATAGATAATCATTTTTTTGCAGTTGCAAGTTTACTAAATGGATTAAAACAGTTCGAGTGTACTGATTCATGTGTTTAATAAAAAAAATCGGAGGCTAGGCCATCCTTAAAAAAATATTTGTTTGCTGTGCTCCGACCCTGAATTTTTTAAGCGGGTAGGTAGGTAGGTCTTTTTTTTATTTTTATTTTTGCCAGTCCTGGTTAAGCATTTTCACAAATAATAATTTCCTATCTCAATGTATGATAATGCAGTCTGTTGATAACCTCATTAATATTTCTTTACAAATAATTTTTCAGTAAAAAAAAATCCGAAAAGGCTAAAAAAACAACAACGGTCGCTGCCTTTTTAGACGGTCGGTCGGAGCACAGCAAACAAACACTTTTTTAAGGATGGCCCTACACACAATTTGCAGTATGAGTTTCTCCCTAATTATGATATTTATCAGTTATGATATGTCCCAGTTCTACGCAGAGACCGAAAATTATGTCAATTAATTGTTTGTGTAAGCTGTCTTATGATTTTATTACATAGTACCTTTGCAACTCAGTCACACATATTAGGCCACTGCAGCACATAAATTCCCTAATAGTTAGTGAAAATATAACTGGCCCAGGGAAGTATAATATTTTTTTTATTGAAATGAAATAAATAAATAACTGTTTTCATTTAGCGGTCTATTTGTTAATTCATCTAGAAAATAGGTTGCCTGAAGTTGGTATAGAATTCAGAGCTCTAGATAAGCTGCGTATCTGCGTAATTTACGCAAATAAATCAGCCAAAAAACGCAAAAGATTTCTTTCTATGCGTACTAAAAACATAAAAAAACAAGAGCTGTCGGAGAACAGTGCAGCTCGACTATTCGATTTTTCAGAGAATAATAAATTTATTGCTAGTATATACCATCAGAAAACAAGGCTACAACAATGTGGGGTGGGGATGGGAGCACAACGTAACTATGTGTAAGAATTGACCAAAACTACACAGAAATAAAAAAATAAAATAAAAAAAATGGGTGTGTGGGTGTGTGTGTGTGTGGGTGTGGGGGGGGGGGGGGGGGGGGGGGGAAGGTTGCAACATATATGTGTAAGAATTGACTAAAACAACACAGAAATATGAAGAAGAAAAAAAAGATTTTCAAGTGGGGGTGGGTTGGGGGGGGGGGGGGGGGGCGGGGGGGGATGAGGGGGCAACATATGTGTAAGAATTGATTAAAACAAGACAAGAAATATGTAAAAAAAAAAAAAAAAAAAAAAAAAGTGGGAGGGAGGAGGGAGCCCATGCCCCAATATGGGTGAAGTAATAACATGCATAATGCTATAACAAATCCCAAACCAAAATTATACGGGCAGAAGCCCGACTATAGGTTACACGTATGTACATGTATGCATGGGAATGAATATGTAAAATACT
>JAWPHD010014048.1:0-63893 GCA_037043455.1 Cyrtodaria siliqua
CTTGTGGGCATTTGAAAGCCTGATCACATCAATAGGAACTATCTAACAATGAAGTCAACAAACAGAGACATTAACAAACGATACACTTAAATGTTGTTATAAAGCTATATACAAATATCAATAATCAGAAACACCTGTCAGGATGTATCTAGAACGAGAATCGAGGGTAAGACCAAAATACCTTAAGGATAAAATGGCATGCACCTCCTTTTTCCTTTTCAGAAGGAGAAATAGAGTCCCACTTGTTTGTCGAGTCAACGCACAAGCAAAAAGTGAAGCGTAGTGACTGACTGTAGAGTTGTCAATCACTAATCAATGAAATGCGTTGAACTACTAAAGGGTCGTATCCTTTTGACGAATGTCCTGTTTAATGTTGTAAAGCTGTCTAGAAACCTGTCAATAAATACTGATACGGGAGATATTTTGGAAGCATCAAACACAACCACGAGAATAAAGTAGCAGGCTCGGTTTTACTGAGTCTGCTCATGAGAGGTAATTTAAGAAGCAACATCTATCACGCCCCCTAGCGGTATAAACCACGTTAACTTCCGGAGTGTATAGATCGTATGTAAAATAAAGGTTGTGACATTCCTAGTCGCAGAAATGATTAAGGTTGGTGTTGTACGTCTCCAATATATTTTTTCTTTCAAAAATATATTGTGATAACGAATATCTTGCTAAAGGCGTTTACTTATGATTCATTTAATTCCTTAACATTGTAGCACACTGTGGCAAAATGAATAAGTTGGAAGTATAAACTCCATATGATTTAACACGAGGTACTTCCCCACCTACATAAATGTGGATAGATAACGGTGTCAAAGTTTAAGTCATCTCTCGTATCATATATTCCAGTATGTATTCATTGACCTCGAGGGATAAATATCGAGGAATGCTGCTATAGTTGGCTTTATTCAACGTGAGCGCTGGTAGAAAATATCTGTAATGACTGCATTAAATGTACTTCCTTATGATATGTTGTATAACGTTAATTACATCAATCACTTTTATAATTATAAACTGTACCGTTTTATATCTGATATGACCTTGACCTTGGAGGAACATTGCTATTTATGCTTTCCGTGATAAACATACAACAACAAACGTAATTCATTGCACCTTTACCATTGATATGCTGTAATAATGGTTTTAACGTAGCCTACAGGCTTAACGCAGCAGGAGGTATCCAATCTGTAAATAGTCTCGAACTTTATGCAAATGAAACATTTCACTTGTGCTATGCATGTTTCATACGTTTAGTGTGAAAATAAGTATAAAAGCCGAACAGGAAATGCAGCTTTCACAGAACACAGTAAACCAAAAAAGCACGCTAAACGATAAACCAGGTTCTATGGTGCACCAACCTCACAGTTACCATTCCGTCATCCAAATAAAACAGGACAGTGTAAATAAAGAAATCCCCGCCATGAACTATTCTCTAATCAAAATGGCAGCTTTAATAGACAATATAAGTAAAACACAAAGATGCTCGTGTATATATAAATACAAAAGAACAATAGCCTAGAAAGCGACAAAGAAGGTACTCAATGACTTGGCAGGTCAGAGCAACAAAAGAATAAACCACTGAGGGCACGACAAGACAAGATTGCAGACAAACATCAAACGTCACCGTCTTTTTGGGCTTTAGGTAGACGTTATCATATGGTTCACAGCATGTCCTGTCATCGCACAATTAAAGAGGAAAGCACAGTGGCGAACTGTAAATGGGTCCACCACCAAGCATGCAGTGCGTTGCAAAATGATAAGGTCATAACCTATTTTGATAAATCTTTTAATAAGTTTAACAAAGACAGTATGAAAGTGATCATGACCAAGGATCGTACGAAGTTTTTAAGTCACGTCTCCACAGAAGTCAGGTTATGATAGTCGTTGTCGTAGAAGAGTTCTTAAATTACTTTTATATCTGGAAAGAAGATCAGGGTTACGATAATAAACTTTTGCAAACGTTTTACGAAGTATATGGTAACGATAGCCCTGATGGAGTAGCTTTTTAGTTATACAAATATTACGAATATTAAGGTCCTCAACTCGAGTACAAGCTCTAGAAAAACGATTAAGTTGAGACCCACAGACGCATAAGAAGTTGCTCGGGGAACATACCCATCTAAATGGGAATAATTAACAATATCAAAATTAAAATCATCTCTCTTGTCATAGATTTTGCTAATTATTTCACCATTTTCTATAGAGAGATGTAAATCGAGAAAAGAAGCGTTAGTATCAGAAATATTAGCTTTGTTAAGTTGACGCACGATTAATGTTATTTAGTGCCAAGTAGCTTACAAAGCATGTTGCGATAATATTTAAAACTGTATCAAAATTATGAAAAATATACCCGCCATTTATGTTTTCTACAGGACCATTTTTCTCATTTTCTCATATCCTTTGTTAGTTATTCTGTATGTCATCTTTGAATGTACGATGACCGGACAGGCTGTGGACCCTATGATGACGCCTACCTAAAGCCAATTGGGACGGTGGCGTTTGATGTTTGTCTATGATCTTTCTTGTCTTGCCCTTAATGGTTTATTCTCTTGTTGCTCTGGCTTCTGCCAGGTCATTGGGTACTTTCATTGTGGCTTTCTAGGCTATTGTTTTTGTTTGTATTATATTTACACGAGCATATTTGTGTTTTACTTATATTGCCTATTGATGCTGCCTTGTTGGTTAGAGATTATATCATGGGGGGATTTCTTTATTTACACTGTCCTGTTTTAATGGGATGACAGTAGGGTAAGTGTGAGGTTTGGTGCACCCTAGAACCGGTTTAAACCCGCAGTGGCCTACTTTGCCACTGATCGTTCCAATGCGGTAGCCCTATTGTCAACCCTTTTGTGTTTGTGATGACGTTTGCATTTATTGTTACTTTTGCCTTCTTGTTTGTCTGTTTGCGTGTTTGTTTCTGTTTTTTGTGGTCGACTGTCCTCCTTGAAAGCTACCTTCCCTGTCCGATCTTTTTTATATTTCTTTGAATGCTATTTAATATAAGCTGTATACATCAAACCATTGCGTTGCAAACGAGAGTTTATTAATATATACATAAAACAGTCAGTTTGGGCTAATTGGCAATGGAACAGATAACAGTATTTATGGTAAACCTTACTTAAGTTTGTATATGTGTTCACACGAAATGTCAACAATGAAAATAAAAATCTGTTTTGATAATATTTCCTGCCAGATTAACATTCTTAAATGCAAAAACCACCAAATACATGTATTTATAATTGTGTGACCCCTTTATTTTGAGAAACAGATTATATATAAATGTAACAAGTAACCGAAAACAGGTCACATATGTTTTCTATAAAAGTAGATATAAAAATCGAACAGGAAAAGTAGCATTCAAGGACGACTGTCAACAACAGATAGACACAGAAACAGAGAACAACTTTAAAGATGAATAAAAAGCAAGATAAGACAACACAAACACAAAAGGGTGAAAATAAAGGTACCGCCTTGGAACGGTCAGTGGCAAAAAAGGCCGCTGGGGGTTTAAACCAGGTTCTAGGGTGCAACAACCTCACTATTATCCTATTGTCATCCCCAAAAAAGGCACAGCGTAAATAAGGATGTCGCCGCCAGGTTATGTTTCACGTTTTAACAAGGTTACTGATTTGAATGAGATTGTAAATCTTCGACGGGAAATGCAAATCGATATCAATATTAGTAACATAGCATATATTAATAACATTTGCAATGTCAGAAGCGGAGTAGCGCTATAATTATTGGACTGTAACCATAACGTTGTATTTCGCGCATTCTCGCAAACTAATATATCCCTTTATCGGCGTGCAGGTCTCATACCTCTATTATCTCACAGATCTAGAGACAAAGGAATACAGAAAATATTTCTCTTCTTTTTCTTTAGCATACATCTGCAGTGTAAAAGACAGATGATACAGAAAATCCCATGTTGATATGAGGTTTCATTCAGATTTCAGAAGTGTTTGACCTAAGTATCACATATTCAGCTAGATAGCGTATGAATTCTGTATTTTCCATTGGGGTCAAAACAATGTCTGCTGCCCAGCTTTAAAGTTCAGATGTTGGAAAAGGCTTTAACCCTATGGGAAAATTAATTGAGGTTTGAGACCTGCAGTCGAAAACATTGATTTTTACTTCCACTGTAAACCCGGATCAGCGTGCGCATAATCTATGGGCCGAGCTAGAGCGTCTCCGTAGTGTATCATACACCAACGTCAAAATGTTATACCAGCAGATATCATAGTAACGATGTTGAAGCAGTGAGACAGAAGCTCAAATTCGTATCTCTGAATTATCACAGTCGATATTACTTTATCCAAAACAAATACAACTACAGCAGTTTCAGACTCTCAAATGCCAACACAGACCAGTTGACGTATACACAGACCAGTTGACGTATTTACACCACCATTCATCGGAATTACTACACGAGTCGTAATGAAAGAAGCGATCGGAGTCAGTGAAATTTTCAAATTTGTTAAAATTAGGCCAACTGGCTGCCATAGAAAAATCTTTATATTTATTGTACATTGGGGACCTAGGGCCGTGGGTTTGAATGACACTGGAGGTAAACTTTTTTACTTTTTCGTTTTATTATTGTTTTAATTTTTTTTTTTTTTCTTTTATTTTTGTTAGATCATCTGTGCCGAAGGCTCAAGGTGATCTATTGGGATCACTCTTCGTCCGTCGTCCGTCATCCGTCCGTCGTCGTCCGTCGTTAACTTTTCTTCAAACGACTTTTCCTCCGAAACCGCTTGGCTAATCTTGACCAAACTTCACATGGATGATCCTTAGGTGAATGCTTTTTAGACATCCAAGATGACCGCCATTACCATATATGTTTGAAACCTTAAAAATATTCTTCTCAAGAACCGCTGGACAGATTTCAGCAGTTTTTCTTTTAAAACGATCGTCAACGCCTAGACTATCAAGTTTGTTCAAATGAAGTCCCCGGGGCCGAAAATGGCCGTGCCCCGGGTGTCCAAAATTTGTATATTGAGATTTTGCATGTTTTTCATATACGTATAGGATTTTTTTTTAAAAATCTTCTTCTCCAAACCACAAGGCACAGTGCTCTCATGTATTACATGTAGCATCAGCGTATGGTCCTCTACTAAGTTTGTTCAAATGGTGACCCTGGGGTCAAATTTGGCCCCGCCCTAAGGGTCACATGTTTTACATAGACATATATAGGGAAAAACTTAAAAAATCTTCTTCTCGGAAACTACAAGAGTCAGAGGTTTGATATTTTGCATTTACTATAAGCGTATGGTCCTTTACCAAGTTTCTGCAAATGGTGACCATGGGGTCACATTTGGCCCCGCCCTAAGGGTTACTAGTTTTACATAGACATGTATAGGGAAAAACTTAAACAATCTTCTTCTCTGAAACTGCAAGAGCCAGAGGTTTAATATTTTGCATTTGCTATAAGCTTATGGTCCTCTACCAAGTTTGTTCAAATGGTGACCCAGGGGTCATATTTGGCCGCAGCCCGGAGGTCACAGTTTTACATAGGCTTCTATAAGGAAAAACTGAAAAAAATCTTCTTCTCTGAACCACATGGCACAGTGCTCTAATACATGTATAGGGGAAAACAAACTAAAAAATTCTTCTTCTCTGGAACTACAATAGCCAGAGGTTTAATATTTTGCATTTGCTATAAGCTTATGGTCCTCTACCAGGTTTGTTCAAATGGTGACCCTAGTCAAATTTGGTCGCGCCCCGGGGGTCCCCGTTTACAAAGACTTATATATATAGGGAAAAAAAATCTTCTCTGAAACTGCAAGAGCCAGAGGTTTAATACTTTGCATTTACTATAAGATTATGGTCCTCTACCACTAACAAGTTTGTTCAAATGGTGACCCTGGGGCCAAATTTAACCCCGTTCCGTTGGTCACAGTTTTACATAGACTTATATAGGAAACACATTAAAGTCTTCTTCACTGGAACTAAAAGAGCCATAGGTTTAATGTTTTGCATTTACTATACTCTTATGGTCCTTTACCAAGTTTGTTCAAATGGTAACCGTGTGGTCACATTTTGCCCCGCCCCAGGGGACATGTTTTACATAGACTTGTATAGGGAAAGTATAGGGAAAAACTCAAAAAGTCTTCTTCTCTGAAACCACAAAGCTCTTATATATTACATGTAGCCCTGGGGTAACATTTGGCCATGCCCAAGGTGTTACACTCTAGCACCTTCATTTTGTATTTGATATTTACCAAACTTTGTCAGTGTCTTTATATCAATGTTGTTAACACAACAGAGCCCACATTTCTTGAACAATCTTAACCAAACTTGCACAGATTGTATACGACCATAAGATTTCGAAGAAGTTTGATAATGTGCCAGTACTCAGGTGATCGATTTAGGGCCATTTTGGCCCTCTTGTTTAAATTGTTAGCATGGGGTCGTGGGGTTAATTATTTTGTTTGTGGATTTTTTGAGTTTTGCACTTGAAAAACAAGTATTGAAGAGAATTTAATGATGAAACACCTTGATATAAGAGCCATTTTAGTTTGAACAGCATCCACAGGCCCTCTCATTCTTTATTATTATTAATGATTGCTAACCACTAGACTATCATGTTTGCTCATTTGAAGTCCCTGGGGTCAAAGAAGGTTTTTATAGTTTCACATGTTTTTACATAGACTTACATAAGGAAACATTTAAAACATCTTCAATCAGCGAGGGGACAATTTTTTCATCATTGCGAAGATCCTCAGGTGATCTTGTTTTTATATTATATATAAATGATCATGTATGCGTTTTACTTATATTCTTAATGTTGCCTTGTTTGTTTGAGAATATAATCTTAGATATCTTTATTTACAGTGTCCCGTTTATTGGGATGACAATATGGTAAGAGTGAGGTTTGGTGCACCCTAAAACCTGGTGTAAACCCTCAGCGGCCTTATTTGCACTAACCGTTCCAAGGCGGTAGCCCTATTGTCAACCATTTTGTGTTTGTGATGTAGCTCATATAGCTCGGAGAACATCCCCATCTAAATGGAGATAATTAACAATGTACAAATTAGTCATCTCTCTTGTCATAGATTTTACTAATCATTTCGCCACTTGCAATAAAGAGATGTAAATCAAGAAAATAAGAGACAGTATCAGAAATGTTAGCTTTGTTGAGTTGAAGTTCCTTAGTATCGATATTATTAACAAACTTGGATTGCGCACCAGTATAATTATTTGCTAGGTGAGTTTAAAATAATTTCTTGTTTTTCAATAGGTTTATTCTTTGGACAGTAATTTTTTTTCAGCAATTAAACAGCGTGTTAATTGTACCGTAGCAATATATTTCGATAATAAAAGAACTTATGAGAACGATGTGTTTCCGCATGAGTTACATGTCGTTTATTTAACAAGAAAATGTATAATAAACATAAAAGTGTGTTTTGAGTGGTTTAAAGGTTTCTTAATGGCGGACCAAAAGTAGGTATAAAATGTAGCATTCACAGAACACAGTCACATACAAAACTAACAACAATTACTCTTACACTATTGTCATCCCAATAAAACAGGACAGTGTAAATAAAGAATTTCCCGCCAGGCAGTATCCTCTAACAAACTAGGCAGCATTAACATGCCATATAAGTATAACCCAAAGATAATCATGTATATAGAAAGCCGCAAGGCAGGTTAGTACTCACTGACTTTGCAGTAACCAGAGCAGCAACTGAATAAACCGATAATAGCACAAGACAATACTGGCACAAAACAATACTGATGACACAAGACAATACTAATGACATAAGACAATATTGATGGCACAAGACAAAGACAATACTGGCACAAGACAAAGACAATACTGGCACAAGACAATACTGATGGCACAAGACAATACTGATAGCACAAGACAATACTGAGGGCACAAGACAATATTGATGGCACAAGACAATACTGATAGCACAAGACAATACTGATGGCGAAAGACAATACTGAAGAAAAACATCAACCGTTATCATCACTTTCAGGATTGAAAGTCATCACTTTCAGGATTGAGGTTGACGTCATCCCTTTCAGGATTGAGGTAGACGTCATCACTTTCTTGATTGAGGTAGACGTCATCACTTTCAGGATTGGGGTAGACGTCATCATAGGCTCAACCAAAATGTCAAAGGTGTAAAGAAAAATAGACACGATTATGAAGAAGACGAAATTTTATTGACATAAACTATTACATAGTTTTCATCATATAAACATACATTTTACAAATATAATTTAAGCACAATAACAAGATTAGTACAGATTCATTAATTTATGAATTAATATGAAAAGAAAAGAAAAAAAGAAAGAGATATAACATGAAAAAAAATATATATATAGGAATTAAAATCTAATATCTAATACGGTACAATCGAACAATTGTTTTATAGTGAGGATGAACGAGATTATAAGTTATTTATCATGGTACGTCTGAAAGAGAATGCTACTGAGATGTATTTGCTAAAATTGATAACATGTTTATTGTTTGTTGACTGAAGGAGAGCAATGAATTTAAACATACTAGGCCTATGGCTATAATATCGTTTGATATATTTACTTCTGATTGAATTATATGACACATTATGACACGACAATATCAGAAAACACAAATGATACGACAAACTTGCAATTATTTTCTTCACCTATATAAGCACTAACGGGAAATAAAGGCACTTGAAAATATGTTTTGAGAATAATAAGCTTTGAGTAAAAGTCTATAAACGTAACTAAACTACTATCGAAATATAAAGAATAAAAGCTTAATGTACAATATATTTCCTTTATTTGGCAATAAATTGCTTTTATATTTTGAAAGCATATCAGTGATACGATAATACAGTTTAGCAAAGTTTTTTCGAAGTTTATGGTAACGGTAGCCCTAGCTTTGTAAAAGTTACGAATATTCAAGTCTAAAACTAGACTACAAGCTCTAGAAAAACGAATTTATCATGCAACTAATGTTTCTACTATACAAATACTATCCTAATAGTTTCCGCCCAGCTGCTGTATTATATGCTAGTTGGGTACACGTGCTATTGTTCGATGGCTTAAAGAGACATGAATTTACAATTTGAACAACTGTAATATAAGATATACACAATATATTAATATATACACAATATATTTAATACTAAGCAACTTAGGAATGCAGAACATCATCAAAAGAAAGTAGGTTGCATTTATTATCGATATAAATGTACTTAAAAGTCGAAAATATGTTTTGCCAAAGTAACTTCCCTTGGCAAAACTTATTTTTCTAAAATTGAAATTAACGGTTCTATTATAATGTGGGTACCGTGTAACAAAGCTTAAGTAACAACCGCGGCTAAAGGTAACAATTTCAACGCTAAAGGTAACAAAAATAAGTATAAAAGTCGAACAGGAAATGCAACTTTCACAGAACATAGTAAACCCCAAAACACGCTAAAAAGACAAACATGAATGGCAATGTTAATAAGGAATAAAGGCAGGTAACAATCATTTCTTCCGCTAAAGGTAACAAGGCTAACGCTAAGGGTAACAACTTTTTTTCAACATCTACAGTTTCAATGGAAATTGAATAAACGGGTTATTTTTAGTTACTGTGGCACCTGTGGCGTAAGAGCTGCTACTTTTAGCGGTACAGGTAAATGTTACCTTTAGCGGAGGTTGTTACTTTAGCGTTAACATTGTTACCTTTAGCGGAGGTTGTTACCTTTAGCGTTGACATTGTTACCTTTAGCGGAATTGTTACCTTTAGCCTTGTTACATACGGTGCTACTGGTGGTAATTGTTCGACCCCGATGATTGACTGACAATAAATGGGTCACATTTGTTTAAAGGGTGGACGAAAGAAATAAGATGAGCATAGTATAACAACAAATTAAACGAGTACAATTTTATTTTCCTGAGTATTTAACGAACCATATATACACATAATTATGTATGCCAACTATACTCATCAAAGTAATTTAAGTTTCATGTTTAGATTTTGGACATTTTTTAAAATGCTGTAATTTAAAAAAATACTGTCTTTTTTCAATTTTTAAGTTTAGTCGTATTCTTTTATAATTGTTACAATACACACGTGATCCAGAATATTAAATATTAAGTGATTATTACTGTTCTATTTTGTGGTCCTTAAATTATTTTGTGGAGTATATATACCTTCTTTAAATGAAAAGACGCTTTATAGCTTTCCATAGTAATCTACAGAGACCTACATTAGTACTCGCTTTATATAAAACATTTGCAATGTCATTCGCTTGACGGTCTTCCAGTTAAACACATATGTGAGTATGTTTGGTTAGTGTACTATTTTATCAAATGCCATGTTTTCATGTAATGTATGATATTGACATGCATTTACATTGAAATAAACGCTTCTGTAAAGATGTGTCTGCATGGATACTATGCAATATGTGTTATTGTAGGTCATACATTATTAATTTTCCATAGGCCTACCTTATAGCTCTAAGCTCTGTACTGAGTTCCCTAATATAGGAAGCTATATTAAGCTATATTTTTTATTACTTGTTTTGAAAGACCTATCTTAGTTTTATCAAAAAAACATACAGAAGTCATACGTTGAGTATATTTTGAAAAAGCTGTTTGGGTCGGATGGTGCTGACCCACCTACTTGCATGTAGAAACATGAGGAAAATGTAAAATATACTTCTTTCTTTGATTATGCAACACATTATGAATACATTGCACGAATGTATGATTTAACCTTTATAAGTACTCTTCAAAAGTTGAATATTAATTTTTTATCAAGATTTTTTGGTTTGTTTACTTTGACAACCAATCAAAATTAAGAGATTCTTTGTAATAGCTCCGAATTTACTCTGGAACTTTTTCCCTGCCCGCTGATTGGTTGGTAATTGGTGTAGTCTGATCTGTAGGGGGGTGGGGGGGGGTGGGGGGAGGGGGGCTTAGACTGAATTTATATAAGCATACAAGTCTCATAGGCTATATATATATTTCTTGAACTACACGATATATCTGAAAGACAGTTTGATGTTACAGACTGGCTCATGGACATTAAATTAGTCACATAGTCGCTTTCTTAGAATCGTCGAATCACATTAACAGTGATCAGTTTTAAATAAATGCTCTGCATTTTATTTAAAACCATTCCAGTAGATATTTAGGAGGTGATTCTGCGTAGCGCCACCATATTTACTAGATGAAGAAATAACAGATATAAATATGTTTTAGAACACATATACTAAGTAGATCGGAACATTCAGCAGCTTAGACTGAATTTATATAAGCATACAAGCCTCATAGGCTATATATATTTCTTGAACTACACGATATATCTGAAAGACAGTTTGATATTACAGACTGGCTCATTGACATTAAATTAGTCACATAGTCTCTTTCTTAAAATCGTCGAATCACAAACAGTGATCAGTTTTAAATATATGCTCTGCATTTTATTTAAAAACAATCCAGTAGATATTTTTTTCCATTAATATTTATTTCTCTAGTATAGATGCATTTTCAATGAGAATATAAACATACATAATACTACCGGCGAATTGATGTTCTGCATCAACGTTTATTTGTACCATCTGTTGTTAGAGAATAACTAGCGATATTCTGATAGCGATTGTAATAACTTGTAGTTCAGTCTATTTGCGTATGTTGCTATGAATATTGTGATGTTGAATTGATATATTGTAACATATCTATTAAAGTTGTATTGAGACTCCTTCGGTGTGGACAATTTAACGTAGACGTCTCGGCATGTGTACCTGCAAAAAGCATAAGAAGGTATATAGAACTAATTTTCATTTGAAAATAACAAACAATAAGAAAATGGTCCGACAGAAACAACAGCACTCAAACGCAATGGCACCATAGTTACGCAATGGCACCGTTGTGTTAACGTTAATTTTAATTCTAACATTGCAGATGCTACAAGCAAATACAACAGTCGGGTAAAATATATCATAAAAAGTGAAGTGGGTGCGGTAAATCAACGTCTCTTTTAACGTATTTTGGTCATTTTGTGTATACTATATACCAAGGAGTTGTCAATAATTGACAAATCCTTGTATATACTGATACACTGTTTGCAGTTCAATTAAATGTGATGTTAGTATATATGTAAGTATGCCAATTACTTAAACGACTTTTGATATAATAAATAAAACCAAAGCACATGTATCTATCTTTTCTGTAATAAAATGATGGGTCTTTAACATTTTTATTGTTAACTCTTTTGGATGAACACCGACCTATACTTTTTATCATATTTATTTGATAACCTTATAATTATCTATTGCATACCATTTATTACAAATTTCTTTTATTATTTCTATTAGTTTGTCTTGCCCAAAATTTGCCCAAAAATGCAATTTTCTGTGATTTTTTTGTTTCATTAGCTGAAATTGAAAAATTCAAAGATTTCTCCTATTTTTATCATTTTAAGGATTTTCTTACTTTTATATTGATACCTGTTTAGCTTCTCATAACTATTTTTCATTTACTTCTTTTTTTATCTAAAATAGTGGGTGATTTCTAAAGCCATACCCAATTTCCAGCTGATTCTGAATTTAAAATCCCACTTCCGGCTTTGGGGGTGTATTACTAAAAATTAATATTGCTAAAAAGTTAATTCACCAACACATCATTATTTTTCCAGAAACTAACTAGTAATATGTTCACTGTAGGGATCCGTACACCGGATCTTGGTCAAGACCCCGTTCACTAGTACGGAGTTTTGGTCAGCCATGTTGTAGAAAATGTACGGATAACAACAGCAAATGTAGGTTAACCACGTTTTTCTCCTATTTTTGTTCATTTTATATAAATAATCAGTATTGCTATATGGTGCGGAAACATTTCCCCGTTCAAATATTACCGTACATTGTTGACACATTTCTTTAAATGCTACAATTCGGATCAAAGAAAAACAATTGCCGGTGCTGAAATTCGCCCAAAGTACCCTTCAGCAATAAATATCTCATTAATTTTCAAGTTAATGAAAATTTTGAATTGGCAGATTTATTTGTTTTTCCAATATACGTGCATGTTCAAATGTTGAACTTCATTCATCTGAAATTGACCGAGATATGAATCGAAACAAAATTATTGTTTGTGTACGGGGTCTTGGGCACTTGTGTACGGAGTACTGCAAATATTCTCTTTTTACTGTACGGAGTTTTGCTTTAAATATATTGTATGAAACTATGGTTTTAATGGTACTTGCATTACATGTAATACATAAAACATTCATTGAATGTTTGTTAACAGTCAATGTAGTGTCATTAGAACTGAATCAACGTAGATTTCCTTGAACAGATATAATCATGCGAGCTATATAGATAATTAATATTAACCCATGCCGTTATCTATATCATGTGTTGTCAATGTAGTTTAAGAATCAACTTTACATTTCCTATTAACATGCTTAGGAAAGTTTGACATAGTTTAGATGTCAGTATGGGGCATAGAATTAATTTTAACCTGACAGGCAAACTGTTTGAAAAAATACGGTAAGGATTTTTAACGCCTGTGGGACGTATAATAATACTTTATTTAAACAACATTTTATTCAAGTACTGAATGGGATTGGACAACAGGCAATGCCTATGTAAGACTTCTCCCATATCAAGGTACATATAAACAATAAATTCATATCAAACATAACATAAAATGTGGAGTTGTAGTACAGTTTGCATATATTGGTTTGACAATTAACTTAGAATCTTTGAAACATGTGTACCGTGATTGTTTAGTATTAACACTTTGTACTGTCAGAAAGAATTTAAGTGAGAAAAAAAAAATCAACAGAAAGAAAATCATACTGGAAACCAATACGAAATATATATAAAAATGTACCGATTATTACAAAATATAATGGTTTTAGTATGAGTTTCTGTAACCAATAGTTAATTTTGGAATTTAAGATAACTGAGAAAACAGACAAACAAAAAAATAAAAATTACAATAAAAAAGGAAGAAAGATGATAATATATAAAAAAAACTTCTAGCATTGTGACAAAACATATCTGAAAATACAATAGTATATACATACATATACATATGTACATGTACATACATCTATAATTCTACGAAAATCCCCTGGTACACTTGATGCATTTGTGGACGATAAGTACAATTTCTGAGTTCGTCTAGATTGGAACTGCCATTCAGTATCAAGTCAATGTTGATATGCGTGACATCAACAAGATTGGCTAGGGTATCAAGTAAGTCATTTCTGAATTGGTTATACAGTGGACAGTTGAAAACGAAATGAGTATTGTCCTCACATGGATTGCCACATTTCGGACATACTGCTAAATCTGTCAAGAAGTGGTCCAATAAATGCGTATTTAGATTACTTGAGTTATTTCTTAATTGACAATGGATGATGTTATCATTCCTAATTCCTATATTATAGTGATACGGACTGTCAGTCCTATGTTCAATAGCCTTAAGTTTATGCTTAAATTGTTCAACAGATGGTGCATTTTTAGCTTCTAAATGTAAAGCATTCCACAATTGAATTGTTCTCAGCAGAAAGCTGTTATAATATGATGTTGTACGACAAAGAGGGAGACGTAAGTTTAATCATGAAGTTCGATGGTTATAATTATTGTTTACAGGTAAGTATGGCTGGATTAAGTTATACATGTAATCTGGACTTATGCCATAAATTATTTTGTAAATAGTTACAAGACTATAATCTTTTCTTCTTTTTGTTAATGTTTCTAAGTTCAATTCAGTATATAAGTATGATCTAGAGGAATTGCATCTGAGGCCTGTTATTATTCGTGCTGCTTCAACTTGGACGCTCTCTAATAGATCAGATTCTCCCTGTGTACAGTTATCCCATACTGAATCTCCATATTCAAGTATAAGTCTTATAAAGTCGATATATATTTTCAATAGAGAATGTCTGTCAAGTTTGTACTTAAGCATTCTTAAAATGTTAAATCGTGCACATATGCTTTTTCGTATATATTTTCTATATGATGCGACCAAGTTGCATTGGACTGAATTGTTAATCCAAGGTGGCATTGTGACGCTACGTCTTGTACTATATCATTATCAAAGTAGACTGGTGGGTGGTTATAGTTTCTTCTAGTGCAAACAAGGCTTTTGTTTTTTTGAGGATTAAATGTAACAGCCCATTTTTTTGACCATTCAGATATTTTGCAAAGATCATTTGTAAGAGAGTTGGCACATTCTACTGGGTTTTTATCAACTACAACAAAAAGAGAAGTGCCATCAGCAAATAACCGTACATCATTCAATAAGTCATCTGTGATGTCATTTATATAATAAAAGCAGAAATAGAAACGGACCTAAAACAGAGCCTTGCGGAACACCTGCATCTATAGTACTGAAGCTTGAAGAAAATCCATCTACTTTTTGCTGCCTATCAGAGAGATAGCTACGTATCCAGTTACATAATGAATCATTGATACCATATTTAGCTAATTTAAAAAGCAACCCAGCATGCCATACTTTGTCAAACGCAAAATATAATTCGTACATCTTTTCCAGCGTCGTGGTTGCTTATTATGTTATTATATATTTCTATGAGCTGATTTACTGTAGAGTCTCTAGGTTGAAAGTCTGCCTGGTATTTGCACAGAAGTTTATTCGTTTTGATATAGTTGAACAAGTGTTTAAATACGATTTTTTCCATCAATTTGCAAATAATACTGGTAATGGATAGAGGCCTATAATTGCCCGGCATGTCAGGTTCTCCCTTGCCCTTAAAATAGGAGTTACATTCGCCTGTTTCCATTGGTATGGTACTTTTCTAGTGGACAATGACAGATTAAAAAGTCGCGTCAATGGAGCAGCGATGCTATTTAAAACTACTTTTAACACCTTTGGGCTAATCATATCTGGGCCTGGAGGTTTCGATAATTCAAAATTTTCAATTGATCAATTACTTCCGTTTCATTTATAATAAAGTCATTCATTTTATTGTCAGTGCGATTATGAAAAGTAGGTAAATCCGGTTCATGTTCAATATGAGATGTTGCAGAAAAGGAATAATTCAATGCGTTTGCTTTGTCTACTGGATGTATTAAAATACGACCGTTATTTTTTATTGGAAAGTTTGGTTGAGTTACTTTGTCAATTTAGAGATCGATTTTGCTATACGCCACCATTTACCCGGGGGGATTGATTTATCAGTTAACTGGGATATAAGTTTTGACTTGTATGATTCCTTAGATTCGCGGATTAAAGCAATTACCTCATTTCTAAGTTGAATAAACATTGACCAATGTAATGGATTGTTGTAAATGAGAAAAAAAATTATATGACGTTAACTGTTGTCACAATAAGCTAAAATTGGACAACTGTATCAATTCTAACAGACAATAATATACGTCTGGACTTAGTTTGTAGTACATGTAGTTATTTTGAATAAGTACGGAGTCTTTCTCAAGAATTACCCCTTTTAAGTTTTAGTTTTCTGCATTTTTTTCGTCTTAACGATACAAAATGGTATAAGACATATAGGACCTAAATAATGTCTACGAATTACTACAAATATAAGTAAATAATATCAGTGCAGAGCAGCGAAAACAATCTTAGCATTGCAAAACCCCGTACATTACATGGACAAGACTCCGTACACAAATCAGCGTCTTTTTATATGAATTAGTTACGCTGGGCACGTTTTGTTTCGATTCATATCTCGGCCAATTTCGGATGAATGATGCTGAAATTTTGAACATGCACGTATATTGGAAAAACAAATAAATCTGCCAATTCAAAATTTTCATTAACTTGAAAATTTATGACATATTTATTGCTGAAGGGTACTTTGGGCGAATTTCAGCACCGGCAATTGTTTTTCTTTGATCCGAATTGTAGCATTTAAAGAAATGTGTCAACAATGTACGGTAATATTTGAACGGGGAAATGTTTCCGCACCATATAGCAATACTGATTATTCATATAAAATGAATAAAAATAGGAGAAAAACGTGGTTAACCTACATTTGCTGTTGTTATCCGCACGTTTTCTACAACATGGCTGACCAAAACTCCGTACTAGTGAACGGGGTCTTGACCAAGATCCGGTGTACGGATCCCTACAGTGATGTTAGTCTTCATAAAAAACAGGGAAATTAAAAATCCTTGTTATACTGATATTCACCAGAGGGCACCCTTAATTGTAAATAACACATGCGTATACGAATTACGTTTTCGTAGAGTGGCAAATTTGAAAACAAAGTTATGTGCTTCTATTAATCAAATATTTGTAAGAAAATAAAAGTACATATACTGATGCAGCGTCTGATGTTATCGGATTGGGTCAAAGCCTAACTCACTTTTTTCTGAAAATGATTTTTTTGCATAATCCATACTAACCCTTTATAATGTCACAAAATATTAGAACTAGATTCTAAAATTTGGTGGAGAAAAATAAAATGTGTCATATTATTGTATCTCATACAGCTTCTTTTTTTTAATGCGAAACTATTGTAACTCGGCTTCATTAAAAATAGTTTTGCATTTGTTTTTGATTAAATCTTCATGTAGGGGAATGTTTATAGCCAACAAAGTTATGTCTTTTCTTGAAAATTTATTTAAGATTATAATTTACATTAGTATTGCTTTCAAAAATAATTTTGCGCGATACTATTGTAAGTCAAATTTGATTCTCATTAAACTTTACAATATTTACATAATAATTATTCCAAATGAAGGTAATAATAACTGCTCTATGTTTCTTATGTGAAACATAAGTTAAATTAAAGATTGAAAAACTTTAAGGAGTTTTATTGCATACCATTCTTAGGACATTAAAGGTTATTTGTATTAAAAACGCGTTAATTAAAGTATGTACGAGGGTCATTCAATAAGTTCTGTCACTAACGCGTTTTAACAAGTATGTGCTCGTTGTGAGTATTGAGTTTGGTACCAAATGAAAGAGAGTTTCAATACCATTCCATTGATGGTAAAATAAATGCTGTATCGTTTGTGTGATGAAAGTTATGGAACATTTAATATACATCACTTATACATACTGAGGCATTTTCGTCCTGAGTCTTTTTCAGGTATGTTAACTGTTACTTTTTTAAATGCCTGTTTCTCTTTAAGTACTTGTCGAAGACCTTTGAAATTTCTCATACAATACCAGTTATATCTGTGCATTACAAGATTCAAATTTAAGCATGGTAGATGAAAAGGCATTGTCTTAGAAATTAACATTTCAAGCTAACATGTAAAATTAATTTAATGATAAATGGACATTAAATGGAAGGGCAGTCTTCTGAAATAGCGTTTTTGGATGATCAATATTTTCACTAAACATTGTGCAAAATTCTACAATAATGTGTTGAATATGAAATTTAAACACTGAAGGACTAGGATTGGTAAAAAAATATGAAAACATATTAATACTATGAGAATAATTACGACATTTAAAAGATATTATAACATTTCCGTAAACAAAATGAAGAAAATCATTGTTATTTCCACTAAAATTAAGGGATATGCATTCACTCATATCTGGTTTACAGCAAGACCTTTCCGAATTCTCGAAAATCATTTTCATGGATTATAGGCGAATAACAACAGATGGCGTTCAAGAAAATTTAAAAGCATAGAATTATTCAAATAATTTTTAAAACGTTTTTTAACAAGGAAATTTTCAGAGATGCCAGTATCCAAAAGGTGTGGTAGGGGGAGGTAATTCAGGGGTATAAATAACCGGAATTTTTCATTTTTGCTGTGGAATTTAAGAAAGCGAACCCAGTAGTACTATAAATACACTACTTTATCTCAGTGTAATATCCAGTTCAAAGGATATATGCCTAGTGACAGAACTTTTTGAAGCACCCTCGTAAGGTTGTTTTTTATTTATTTTAGCCTCCACTTGGGATCACAGAATTTGGAATATCAGTGTTTCCACAGAATAATTAATAATTATTGCCAAGCCCCTTTTTCCCAAGCTTTGCAAACTGATATGAAGTTAATGAACTGTAGTATTTCGTTTTATCTGGTAAAAAAATATATTGTAAAAAGTTTTTTTAAACATTGCCGAAAACTCATGTGCACGAAACATCATGTGCACGTATGTTTTTCTATGTAAAGGATTGATAGGATGAACAAAAGTCATGAAACAGATTAATATTTTAAACTTTTAGTGCGGTTTATTTACAGATTTTCATTTATTTGTGAATTCCAGGAGTAAATATCTATTTTCTGGGGTCTAATTAGGTAAAATTAATGATGTTTTGGAATTCCCAACTCAATTTATGTTTTCTATCTGTAAAGTGGACAATTTGTTTTATACTTTAATGCTAATAATGTTAAAATATTAAGCAAGTTTTACACATCACTCTCTCAAACAATGATTGTTGGGTTCAAATTTGTGGTAATTGAGAAGAAATTTTAGTTGTTTCTCTAAGTTCAATGAAAAACAACACTGATTTATTAATATTACTTATTCTCATGGGTTTATAAGTATTTTTAAATGATTAATAATCATGGTAATTAATTAATTATTTAATAATTACCTTATAAATTATTTACTAGTATTAATACGGTTAGAAAGTTTTCCGACTGTTCTTAGTATCAACGTTTAGGTGAATCATGACCAATAGAAATAGCCTAAAATATTAAAATTGGAACCGAAAATGATTGAGAACAACACTAATTATGAAAAACAACTTTATAATCTTTTACGCCAGGATAGTTTCATCTATAATATAAAGCAGTAAGTAATATTTATAATATCAAAGGTCAGGGCTGGTATAAACTCTTTAGGCACTTAATAAACAGTTTGTTTACGGTTTCCCTGCACAAGATTTCATAAGTGGGTTGGAAGGTATATTTTTTACCAATTGCTTTGCATTAAAGGAACCCATAGCAATCTTGAATTATTCATCAAAGTTTAAATTAGAAATCCAGTATAAGTATAACTTTAAACCTGCTTGTATATAATTATATTAAAGGAAATATAATTTCAAATTCTACTTCTTTCTTCTGTCATAGGTTTTAAATATGATGTTGGGGTAATATAATCAACAATTAATAATATGTAAAAACAATTGATTTGAATTATTGAAATAATTATAAATAATTATTTAAAACATGCAAGATATCTGGAACAAGAAATATCACTGTAAGTGATAAATGCCCTCGAAGTGTCCTTTGACCTCGAAGTATGACCTTGACCTTGGAGCCATGGACCTGGATTTTGTGCACGACATGTCGTTTGGTTGTGGTGAGCACTTGTGCCAAGTTATTTGAAAATCCATCCAGGCATGCAAAAATTATTGACCGGGCATAATTTGACCTTTGACCTCTAAGCGTGAGCTTGACATTGGAGCCACAGACCTGGATTTTGTGCGCGACACATCGTCTTGTTGTGGTGAGCACTTGTACCAAGTTATTTGAAAATCCGTCCATGAATGCCAAAGTTATTGACCGGACACAATTTGACTTTTGACCTCCAAGTGTGACATTGTCCTTGAAGACCTGGGTTTTGCGCGCGACACATCGTCATGTAATGACACATCGTCTTGTAATGGTGATCACTTGTGCCAAGTTATTTAAAAATCTCTGCAGGGGTTGTGACATTACGGTCCGGACACGAAATTGCGTACCTGTTTTTGACCTATGAACTGCAAGTGTGACCTTGACCTTTGAGGTACGGACCTCGGTTTTGCGCGCGACACATCGTCTTCTCATGGTGATCACTTGTGCCAAGTTAATCAAAAATCCATGCATGGGTTTTGAAGGTACAGTCCGGACATGAACTGCGGAATGACGGACAGACAGAATCCGGACAGACAGACGGTGCGATTACTATATGGCCCCGAAAAAATTTCGGGGGCATAAAAACTAAACCTATGCCACGATTTTTAAATACATCAAGATTGCCGTGTGCCTCTTCAAGTGAATGGTTCTATCCAGGACAGGTTTAAGTCATTTTGCAAGTTAAACTAACACAATTATAATATATGCAGAACTCTGCATTGCAGCTAAGACACTGTTTGATATGGGATTATTCAATCAAGTTTAATAATACTGGAAGGCTCATTTGTGGTCCAATTCTTAAAGTTTTTACTTCCAACGACCCTACCCCACCCCACTACAAACAACACACACCCTCCACCTCCTAAACCGAAAGAGGAGACACAGTTGTGAAAGAAGCTAGAGGTTCAACTATTCAGTAAAACCCATTCTCCCTACAATAAGCTAATCGCCACAAAAAAAAACGTGATTGTTAAATAGCCATTTTCCATAAGAATTTTTTACAAACACTTTTTAGCTTTATAAAGAAATTATAAGATATTGCATTTCATATAGTGTTATTCATTATCTTAATCTTGTCTGAATTGTATGATTTTACTACATTAAATGATCTTTATAACAAGTATTGTCTATAACAAGTATTGTCTATAGCATATTTCGATGTATTGTTTGTTTAAAAATCAGTTATTTAAATAATATTGACTTACAATAGTTTCGCATAAAAAATTTATAAAATCAAATTAGTTCTCATTTAACTTAATGAAGATCGAAAAGCTTTAATAACAATTATGTAAAAGGAAGATAATGATAACTGCTGTATGTTTCAATTGTGAAACTAAACTCAAAATAAAGATAACAAGAACTGAAGGGATTTCGGTTGCATACCATTCTTAGGTTTGTCCAAAATGAGCCGTAACATACAAACTTACTGCCTAAACTTATACTGTCCAATAGTTTTCATTGAAGAGTGTAGTGTTTTTAAAAAAATCTGAAATGAATCAATAACTGCTAAAACATGTTAGTTACAATAGTTTCGCTCTGAAAAAGTTCATCTATATCTTCAATTTTTTAGCGCGAAACTATTGTAAGTCAATATTTCTTAAAGTAGCAATTAGCTATTATTGATTGAAATGATGTTATTTATAAAAGGCAGTTATCAAAGCAAAATGTAAGATTTCCCGCATACCATTATTTTATTACCAGACAGTTCATCAGCCATTACAAATCATCATCTGCTTGTGAAATTTCAGGTGTTCGTCCCCCGATTCGTCTTCTCCACACTACAACAGCTGCAACAACGGCTATAGCAACGATACTTCCTACAATACCTCCAACAATGGCACCTTTATTGTCTACAACATCTCTAGATTTTTCCGGCGAAGTGTGGGGCTCAGAGGCTAGGAAACAAAATGATGTTTATAAATACATCGAATTAACACGAATTACACGAATTAAAGAGTATTTTTGGCATTTCATAAGAGTTATTCATGAAAATTAAGAGTAACTTGTGCTAATAAGGCGCCAGCCATAGTTGAATATTGCATTTGGTACAACTGTTGTGCTATGGTGTGAGGATAGTTTTTTGACATTCAAGACCAACTGAACAGAAACTTTATACATGGTATATTGCGTTGGTTACGGTTTCTGATTACCAAGGAATAGTACAGTGTAGACTGTATTACTTTTTTTAAAATGTTGATACACAGGACATTGTGAGAGGTTGGCATAAAGAAAAAAAATACTTTTGCGATACAATTGTACTATACTAGTGTGAAATATTGGCATAAAACATAGTTTACCTTTGCTAAACATGAAGTTGTGACAGGTTGGGAAATTGGAAGGGGTGGGTCCCCAGCTGCCACTCTCATTTATTACCATAGACATGCCTGATAGTTGGTGCATGTCGATATGACAGTGTAGAAACCACATTCCTGGGTTGTCAGACAGAATTCGTATCACGACGTATCCACCTGTTGGAAAACGTGTATAGTAAAACACAAATTCATTACACTATAAAGTTAACATGTTTTTTTCCTAAATGTTTATATTTACTAACATTACACCAGAGATAATGAGTCCTTCGAAGTTGTTAAACAAACACATACAATTGCAGACATGGCTTGGGTTTCTTAGTCCATTCATGGGGTAGAAATTGGTTATACAACATCACTAAATGGTTGAACAGTGTCAAAGTTTAAAACTGTGTGAATTGATAGATTCAAGATTCAAGATTCAAGATTCTTTATTAAGTAACGTAAACATTACAATGTCTCTTGTTACGTGATACAATGAATAATATTATATACAACAGTCAGTCATGATAAGTATGTGCATAGACATAAAGGCAATGAGCAAAACATGATTTATACGGAAAAGATATACAAACATATATTGAACGTGAGGTTGTACTAAGTACATTGAAAAAAATAATAGAACAATGCAATGTGTATGTATGTACATACATACATACTGAAATATCATGAAGAACGTTAAAGCATATAGATGTGCAAAAGATGGTGAAGTATTTACTTTCAGTGAGATTTACAGTACATTTTCATGACGATTAACTATGTTTTGTCGAATAATTGTCGCTTGATATACAAATTTACAAAGTTTTGAGATAACAGAAAAGCTAACAGACTGCATTAGCTCAATAAATTTAAAAACGCTTGGTCTAACAAAGTAACCTGATTTAATATATTGTTTTCGAATGTCAGTGTATGCTAGACATATACAAATAAAGTAGTATTCGTCTTCTAGATCACCAGAATTACAAATTAAACAGTAGCGTTGATCATGGTCGATTCTGTTAACACCATAACGACCTGTTTCAATCCGCAGTTGATGCGAAGACAGTCTTACCTTAGTAAGTGCAATACGAAATTTCTGTGGTATTTTATCGAGATAATACTCATAATTGAAAGTGGTCTTAAATAGTCTGTATGTACACAAAGATCGACTGTTATTAACAGTAGTATACCATGATTGAACAAATTGATCGATTATTCTTTGCTTGAACAAAAGATGAAAAGTAAGTAAATTACCACCATCTGGTTTGTTCTATACATCAGAAAAAACGGTATCATTTAACAATGTTTTGTCACGAGAAACCCAATTAGTTTTACCCCTATGACAGTCGAATGTTAATGACTTGTACAAATGTTGTAAAATGATATTGTCAGATCTAACAATTTTGCACCAATACTTAACAATACGGACATATCAATTAACATATATAGGATATCTACATAACTCACCATATATAGCAGCATTACAAGTAGATTGTTTAAGAGACCCTATACTTTAAATAGTGAACCATGAATATGAATGAGTCATGGTTGAAGTAGTATCAGTTCGACAAACATCCAAAGATGTCGGTATATAAGCCAGAAATTGATGTGTAAATTATCAAATTTATATCTATCTAGACTGGCTATGTCCTTATGTTTTGTTCACGTTGATAATATTTGAGACAACTTAAGCTATCATCAAAATAGTCTGCATTAAGTCTCCTTTGAATTATTGGCTTCAAACAGCCAGAGCTTCAGAGCTATTCAGAAAAAGACTAACATTTTTAGGATTTAAGATTTTATTTTGATTCTGATTAAATTAAACTAAAACCACTGAGACGACAGCCAGTCTAATACTAGTATCTAGCTTTCATCGGTTTTTGAATGCATTTTATGAAATGATCGGACCAGGGACCTTGCCCTATTATTTGCTAATCGATATGTATTGATATTCTCTAGCCTTTTTAACCTAACACAAACATTTTGCACAATAACTATCGCATACGTGCATACACACTTAAAAAGAAAGTATTTTTTATAGAAATAAGTCTTACATCACGCATGGGTAATGTACATGTAAGGTAATATATACTGATACATCTTGAGGTGTGTTCAAATCTGTTTGTTTTCATTATAATAAATAGTACTAAATATTGAAGTCTCAATAGCTCAGTATATAGAACTCCTGACTGTTAATTGGATCCCTTGGAAGCAACAAACACAAACTACAGATAAAAGTAGCAGACATTCAGTCTGTTCATGAGAGGTAATGTAAAGTGCAACACCTCTCACGCCTCCTAGCACCGCCTTAAGCGATATTCTACTTTAAAGCCACAAAGATTGGACTTGATGATCCCAAAGGACCAGTAAGTAATAACACTACTGAAGCTAGATATTTTAGCAAGCAAGCCTCCGTTTAGAGTCTCTTCCGAAGGACTGGTCAATGGTGAACTTATGTTTAAGTATTTCGAGAAATAACCCAAATTCGGTCCAGGCTGGGATAGAACGCACGATCCCTGGATTACTAAACCGGTATGATAAATGGTGTCCTGCGTTAAATTTGATGTTTAAATAACCGAAATCGCCACGAGATGGTAAACAAGAAACAACAAATACTAGTAAGGACATGCCTACAAAGAATATTTATGTTTGCAGTTTAACTTCGATTTTCGGTAATCTGTTTGCAGCAGTGAGCTCTATGCTAAATGTTATTGTGCTGCCACACAGGAATACCACACCGTCGATGCATTATGTGATACTGCACCTAGTGACATTGTACTAGCACCGGGCCTAGTTTTAGGACTACTATATATACTGAACGTCAAGCAAGGCAGCTAATAGTACCTTTTTATGAAGTCTTGGTATGACCTGGCCGATGATTGAACCCAACACCTACCACATGCGAGGCGGATGCTCTAGAACTAGGTTATGTCGCGGTATACCTACATATCCGAATTAGGTATAGGGTTTGTAGCTTTAACAATAACGCGATATTAATGCAGTTTTATAAAGCATTTATAGCAACGATAGCATACGTTTTTTTAATTGTTGCGTTACGTGTGAATAATAAATATTCTTATTAAAATGTAAAATGAAACTGTCGACAACTTTTTCGGAAGGCTTATAACAAGAATGCTCGCTGAGAAGGACCGAAAATCAGACGCGAAAGACGGGTGAAGCGAAGAAGCTGAGACCCCGCCGCTTTGTTTTTCAGCTCCATTATTAGTTATTGGGTTTGCTACTGACCCCCTACAGAAATATGTGGGGTCAGTAAGATTTATAGGGGGCGAGGCGATACTGACCCCCTACAGAAATATGTGGGGTCAGTAAGATTTATAGTGGGCGAGGCGATAGCCGAGTCCCCTATACATCTGACTGACCCAACATATTTCTGTAGGGGGTCAGTAACAAACCCAATAACTGATTTATTGCATCGAGCACCTTTTTTAAGGCAAACGCCAATATTTAACCCATTTTTATGGAGCGTTAACGTCATTGAGACGTTCGCGCAATTTGACGTCTTGACGTTGACGTCACGACCGGTATAGTTTAAAAACATTACTATTTTGTTTGTTCCTAACGCCTTAAAGAACTATTTGCCAATGATTTAAATTCTGAATCGGAATTGTAGTCCATATTATTTTAGTGACCCTCTATGAAATCTGCTGACCCACTATAGAATAATAGAGGGTCACCGTGTGACCGCTCTAATCCAATGAAATTCCTAGGATTTTGTGCGAGGTGCAATACATCTGAATGGCGACGTCCAATCTCATTAAAATTATATCCTAATTACCATTTGATACTGTACGCTATAGGATCTGACCACACTCCTTTGTAGGCACGTCAGATCGACCTTTCATCTAATCAATATTCATGAGAAGATCAACTAATTCAACCAATGAAATCGCGCGTTTCATATGCACTTCAGATGACGTTCGAGTGAACTGAACAAAAGAAAATCCACATAAAACACATAGATCTATATCCGAATAAAGATCAAGTCTTCGGGTGTTATTGCTGTAGATTGCACGATAAATTCAAAGAAATGCACTAAATGGAATGTTTTATATCAAGATACGAAGAAAATCATGGGCGCTGCCATGTGTGTTTTCCACGGAAATTATTACGACATTAGTACTCTAAATAGTAAGCCGTAATACATATGGAATGCAGCTTAGCTCGGTTGATAGCGCTCTTGACTGTTGACTCGCTCGCGAGTCATTTAAGTGTGGGTTCAATCCCACCGCTATTAAATTCCGTCAAACAATCTTTTCTTTATTTATTTTTCAGTAAATATTCAATAATGGTTGGGGTATCATGTTTGTCAACATGTATTGCGTTTTATAAGCTAAAAGTTACGGAAATTGTCTCTTTTCAATACCGAGCGTAGACTGCTCCACAGCGTTTTACTGAAACCCGACAGGCGCAGTGAATAAGTCTATACCGAGTAATAATGTGGGCTGAAATCTGATTGGCTAATCGTAAGGTCAATCTGACGTGACCTGCAATGGAGTGTAGTCAAATCCTTGTAGTGTAGAGTATCGTATCGTGATAAAGGGTCTGATTTTAATGAGATTGGGCGATGTCTCGCTCATTCTTTTATCGGGTTGTTGATCTATCAATAATTGAAACAAATGTTGTGACGATGACTATAACGTTAGGACCCAGTTTGCAGTTCGCTTTTCGAATTGCGAACTGGGAACTGGCTGCCAGTATATGCATGTATTCACCTAATAATAATAATCTGATTTGTGTTCCCAATAAAATGTCCATATAAAAAACAAGGCGGACGTGTTATGTCCATTTTTATTCGAATTGCGAACTGCGAACTATTCGCGGGGCCAAATGACAACTGGCTAAACTAACGGTGCTGAAGGCACTACTTTGATACTCATTTGCATCAGTCCAATATAAAGCAATATCATATGAAGTATTCAAAGGAAAAAACAATAAATATAAATAAAACGGACATGTTTTTATATATTTGAAATAGTTCGCAGTACGTTATTCGAATTGCGAACTGCGAACTGCGTCCTGGCTCGCAGTTCGCAATTCGGCTGAATTGGCAACTGGCTAAAATAACGGTGCTGAATGCAATTCATTTGCTATAGTTTTCTATTGGAATGTCGAATAGTTCCGGTATATAACAACATGGGGTGATATACTGAACAAAAAAAGAAACTTCCGCATTTTAAGCTGTGATTTGCATAGGGTTGACTTTGTTACACTTTGTACACCAATCTAGATAAAATTTCATCATTATATACTTATCACTCAATCATTCTGATCAATATTAATAATCATCAAAAACCTGAGTTAGTGTGTTGCTGCTAAAACATGTTTTATTCAAATTGCGAAATCACTATATTTGTATTATAAAGGGAGGTAATCTGAAAATATTCACTCTTGAAAGCTGTAAGGCGCAAAAGTGAGCGAACAGGTCAGCTTACTTTCTCCGTCTTTTTGGTGCTGGGGTTATCTTCTGTTTATTTCAATAGAAAAAACTGTGTTAAATCAAAGTTTAAACCACAAGACCCGGAAATGCTGTTTAAACCAAAACATGGGGAATAACTTTGCGTACAAGTTTGATTCAAGGAAAATTGTTTTCATGGCAGTGCTGGCCTTTTAACAAAGGAATTAACATATAAGACCAAACAAAATATATTTTCATTGTGTCTACATGTATGGGTAAAGTTGCAGAAGTTTCTTTTTTTGTTGAGTATACTAATCCCCGGTCGATTTCCCGGTTAAAACCCGGTTGAAAAGGGATGGCAAATATGATGAGTGTTTTATTTATAATTATGATTTTTTCTTTAGAATACTTCATATGATATTGTTTTGTATTGGAATGATGAACAGTAGTGTCTTCAGCACCGTTAGTTTAACCAGTTGACAATTCGGCCCAATTGCGAACTGGGAGTCAGGACGCAGTTCGTAATTCGAATAACGTACTGCGACTATTTCAAATATATAACAACATATCGGTTTTATTTATAAAAAAAATGTTCTTTACAATACTTCATATGATATTGTTTTCTATTGGACTGATGAACAGTAGTGCCTTTAGAACCGTTAACTGCGAACTGGGAGCCAGGACGCAGTTCGCAATTCGAATAACGTACTGCGAACTATTTCAAATATATAACAGCATGTCCGTTTTATTTATAATTATGTTATTTTATCTTTAGAATACTTCAGTTGATATTGTTTTCTTTTGGACTGATGAACTGTAATGTATACAGAACCGTTAGTTTAGCCAGTTGCCAATTCGGCCGAATTGCGACCTGGGAGCCAGGACGTAGTTCCCAGTTAGCAATTCGAATAACGTACTGCGAACTATTTCAAAAATATAACAACATATGCGTTTTATTTATAATTATTTATATTTCTTTAGAGTACTTCATATGATATTATTTTCTATTGGAAAGATGAAGAGTAGTGCCTTCAGTACCGTTAGTTTAACCAGTTTCCAATTCGGCCGAATTGCGAACAGGGAGCCAGGACGGAGTTCGCAATTCGAATAACGTACTGCGCACTATTTCAAGTATATAACAACATGTCCGTTTTATTTATAATTGTATTATATTTCCTTTAGAATACTTCAGTTGATATTGTTTTCTTTTGGACTGATGCACTGTAATGTATACAGCACCGTTAGTTTAGCCAGTTGCCAATTCGGCCGAATTGCGAACTGGGAGCCAGGACGTAGTTCCCAGTTAGCAATTCGAATAACGTACTGCGAACTATTTCAAATATATAACAACATATGCGTTTTATTTATAATTATTTATATTTCTTTAGAATACTTCTTATGATATTATTTTCTATTGGAATGATGAAGAGTAGCTAGAACTGGCGAATTACGAACTGGTTCCGAATAGCGAACTGCGAACTGGGTCTAACTTTAGTCATGTGATATGTTCATATTAACTGAACCATAGCAGTAGCTGTAATTGCTAAACCACGGAGTGGCGTATTAGAAGGTAGCGTAGCAATGTTTGGAATTAATCAAATCGTTAATCATTTACAAAAGTCAATGTCAAAAAGAAAATTTCTTAGAGACACACGGCAATCTTGATTTGTTTTTATATAAAAAAGCTAGCGGTGTCCCTTTACATTACATTCTACATAACTTGCATATGTGTAAACTATTTGTTATTATACTTGAATACAGTGTAGTTCAAAGCAAATAAGTTTTGCATATAACACTGCATACACATTTTAATATGTGTAAACCTTTTTTTAAATAACGAAGACAAATTGAAACTCACAAATTATCAGGCCCTAGCTACAATTAGGCACACCGAAAGCAGTTGCCTCGGTAGAATTTTGGGAAGATACCAAACATTGAAATAGGCATTCTAATCAAATATCAAATAAAACCACTAAAGTAGGCTTGTATATTGGAATATCCATAGTTAAACGGCCCGTAGCTACATTGAGGCACACGAGGATGTTGCCTCGGTATAATTTTTGGGAAGGTACCAAACATTGAAGTAGACATTCTAATGGAATATCAAACCACTAAAGCATGCTTGTATATATTTGTCCTAACTTAAAACTGAAAATCAGTCCCGGGAATGCACTACAGTGCAGAAATCAGATATAGAAATCAACATATTTTTTTCGGGGTATATGTCCTCAGACCCCACTAGGAAGGATTTCCCTAGGTTAAATTTCAAGACTGGCTACGGGCCTGATTATACTACCTTTTATTTAAATGTATGCAAATATGTTTAAAGTAACAATGATATTGGATATTGATAAATACAATGATATTGGATATTGATAAATCGAGGTGCTACTTTAACGCTTGATAAATAACTCAAGATTGTCCTGTGTTCTTCAAGTTACATATACTGACCAAAACAGGTTTAGCACGAATTTTTAGGGACATAAAATTAAACATATGGACATTGATATAATTATTTGAAGATGTTGGAAATGCTAGGGCAAGGATGTGATTTTTAAAAGAAAATATGTTGTTTTATTATTTTTTAAGCGAAGTATTAGAATGACCTACCATATATTAAAAACAACTTTATTTCATTATACAAACGTAATACCAAACCAATTTAATGTTTGGCATTAACAAGAATTGCCCATTCTGTCATTGCCTTGAAAACCGCTGAAATGTGTTCACAAACGATTGTTATTCTCAAACAAAAACATTCAAAATTTCGTAATTTTAAAATACCTCCCTTTTCATTAAAATTAGAACGATTTTCGATATGTGCTTGAATTTTATCACCGACTTGTTTACAAATGACTTTGTACATAGCATTATTAGTGTTCATAGTTATGTCACTATCATTGACCGCGAACATACACGGCGTTGTATCTCGTCTATGGAAATGACGTGCATTGTATGTGCTAAATTTATTTTGCTCAGTATCTTTTCGAATAAAACATAAGGTGTTGTAAAGGTACCTTTGGGAACGACAATTGTATCTTTCTGCGGTGGATCCTCATTCATCTGTGGTAGGTTTCCTCCTCCCCAGCTACTGTTACTCCATGTGGCCGTGCTACAATAATCGAAAGGATCCGTGCAGTTGATATCCTTGGAAGGTAATACTAATGTTGCCGTTGTTTTATTGTAGTACCCGAGTCCCACTTTCATCACATAGAATGAGTGACCGTGTAGGTGAATTGGATGTGACGCAAAAGCGCCGTTGCCGAGATTTAGAAATACCATTTGTATCACTTTATTGGATTCTATGGTCTTCACGTTCGTACATTCACAAAAGCCATCTTTTGTACATATCTCATCATTGCACGTGTCTACTTTCTCTGTAGTTGTTAGTAGCGAGGTTGTGGGTCGCACGAACTTTCTACCATTTACTGACGAGGAACCTCCAGGGAATCCAAAGTTGAAGAAGTATTCAGCATCTACTCTATTACCACCAATGCTGCTGGGGTTGCGAATTGGGTCAATATTATTAACATCATTGTAGTTTAAGCAGACTCTGTCGTCGGTTATTGGGTAGTACTGGAACGGACAGTTGAAAGTTATACACGGAGATGTGCACTTTTCTAACTTATGGTTTAAAGGGTTAGGATCGAATTCTCCAGGCACGTCAACAAAATCTAACACAGCTTCAGCGGCGTGATATTTGGAATAATTTAAACTTTTGGGAGATTCTATCGTTTCTGCAACAAACAGTATTTGTTTGGACATCGTATTTTCGGGGGCTGTCCATAAAAAATCGTAGCGCTCTCCTGTGTGCACTATTATTGATTGTATGAGCTGATGTTCCAAATCAAAGCCATCTGATCCATATAAACTAATTTTTTGACCTTGAATATATACCCTCATTGGATAAACTGTCATGGATCCAATAACTCTAAAACGGTAGGTAATTCCCGACTTTATATCAAATCGCTGTAGGGGTGAGCCGTTAGTAGTCGTACTTGAGTTCCAGAATCGACCTTTACCGTTCACAAGACCAGACTGAAATTCAAATTCCTCGAAACCTGCAGAGTCCACAGAATATGTTGTTGGAATCTTGTCGCCCGTTTGGAAATTGAACTGTCCCGTTTCCGACCTTAGGTAGGCGGTTTCTGGGTCCATAAGATGGTTCCAATCTTGAAGAGTAATAATAATTTCGTTGTAGGATGTCGTGTTGACTGGTATAACTATCAATGGTCCATATAAGCCCATGCCTCTCTGTCCGCCGATGTGCGAGTGATAGAAGAACGTCCCAGAAGGAAAGGCTTTAAAACTGTACATAAATGTTTGCCCAGCTAAAACAGGACATTGTGTTATAAACGCAACTCCGTCCATCCATGGCGTCGAGCGTTGTTGTTGACCGTGAAAATGAATGGTTACACTATCTGTTTCTAGGTGATTTCGGACAGTTAGGTTCAATGTTTGGTTCTCGTACACCTCTATTCTCGGTCCCGGGAATTTTCCGTTAATCGCAATCACACGCCTGGAACCAGCTCCGTCGGCAGTGATAACTCGGCTAACCTGTTCCGGAGTTAATATTGTGCTATTTGGACCACTTGTCTTGAGCATTCCATTATCGGGATAAATCAGCTGCCGTTCTTTATCCAGGATCATGGTCAAACGATACTCGATTATAAAAGTACAGGAACAAATAGGGTCTGTTTGGATACAAATGCAGTCGTCTACAGTGGCCTGAGGCTGTACGGTCTTCGTTTGAACCACGTTACGGCCAATTTGCAGAAGAATCAGTATCAGTAACACCTTCATTGTAGTTATTATCTGAGACTGAAATAATCAAATTTATATCAAAACAATCATTAATATTATGAGTGACTGTTAGGCACATATGTCATAGTTTCTTATCGAATCCCTAAATAAGATTGTTCATACTAATGCTGGCCGCAATTTAGGTTTTATAGTGTAATTCTTTAGATTATTTTCATAACATTGTATTTGTGTTACATTGATATGATTCTGTGTGTGTTTTTTCCTTTATCAAATTCGCCAGTGGGGAATTGTCAGACTTATCCCTAAAGATAACAAACCAAGAAGATTTTTAAAAAAATTATAGGCCACTTTCTCTCTTAAACTGCGTTTATAAAATTGCTTCAGGGTCCATTGCTTATAGAATAAAATCTGTCTTAAACAAACTAATTAATGAAAATAAAACACGTTTTATTGCAGGGAGATATATGGTGGAAAACACAAGAATGACATTTGATATCATGCAGTTTGCAGAAGAAAATAATTTACCAGGACTCATTTTACTCGTTGATTTTGAGAAGGCATTTGATTCTCTTTCATGGAAATTTATTCACAGTTCAATTTTGGAAACTCGATAATTTCTTGGATAAAAACTTTCGATAGAAATGCGAAAATGGCGGATAATCAAGGTAATTTATCTGAGTTTTTCAGCATAGGCAGGTGATGCCGTCAGGGGGACCATTATCGCCTTATATATTTATATTATGTTCTGAAATTTTAGCAATAAAAATACAAAACAATAACACAATTAAAGGAATATCTATAAATGATATGGAATATAAACTTTTACAATTTGCCGATGATACTTCCATTTTTCTGGATGGGTCAGATACTTCACTCAATGAAACACTCGATGAACTTTCCTATTTTTCCTACATTTCTGGACTCAGGGTGAACTTTAACAAGACTCAGGTAGTTTGGATTGGGACAAGAAAATACAGTACTGACTCAATTAAAACCAAGTAAAAATTAAGATGGGGAAGCAAACAATTTAAATTGTTAGGTATACATCTTGATAAGATAATTGATATAAACAACTATAATGATAAGATAGAAAAAATACAAAACCTAATCCAACTTTGGAAACGTAGATATCTTACACCGATTGGTAAAATAACAGCAATTCAAACAATATTATTACCCATTCTTAATCATTTATTTATTTCATTGCCTAACCCAAATGATTCAATTATTAAAAAAAAAATGACATGTTTTATGAATTCTTATGGGAAGGACCAGCAAAGATAAAGAAAAGCATTTTAATTAAACAGTATAATGAGGGTGGTCTGAAAATGATTAATCTCCAAGCATTCATATATGGACTTAAGGCAACTTGGATTAGAAGACTCATGTTTAAAGGTGGACAATGGCAACATATAGTTACCCATATTATAAACCTAAAATACCTAATAAACCTGGAGATAGGTTTTGCAGAATTATTAATAATAAAAATGACTAACATATTTTGGAAGGATGTGTTAAAAGCTTAGATTAATATTTTAGAACTAAATAAGGGCATTTTATATGCTAACAATTGTTCAATAACTCCACTATTTTATAATCCTAATATTTTAATCGGTGTAATGTAATATTTTACAAATCTTGGTATTCATTAACCTAAAGATTTAATAGATGAGAATGGAAACTTTTATTCTGTTGAAGAATTTAATAACTTGTATAATGTAAATGCACATTTTCTGCTATACAATGGAGTTATTGCGGCAATTAAAGCTTACATTAGAAAGAATATCTCCACAGAACAAATGGAAAAAATACAAAGTCCTATTCTCCCTTTTAATATCATTCCATTTATTAAGAACAAACATGGATCAAGGGACCTTTATAATATTATTAACCAAAACCCCAGCAAACCAACTTCAAAATCCAAATGGGATGAAATTTATAACGTAGAGGAAGAAACGTGGAATGATATATACATATCCCCCTTTAAATCCTCAACAAATACAACATTACAATGGTTTCAAGTACGGTTAAACCATAGAATTCTTCCAACCAGAAAATTTCTTCATAAAATAAACATCATTGATAGTCCAATGTGCAAGTATTGTCAAGAAGAGGAAACATTAACACATATGCTGTGGTATTGTCCCGAAACCCAATCGATTCTTAATAAGTTAAAAACCTGGCTGTCCAGCAATAACAAATATTTACATTCCACAGAAGAATCATTTATATTTAATATTAGTAACACGTTAACACCAGCCGATTTGTACATACTACTTGAAATGAAGTATTATATTTTCTCAACCAAACATTTACAAAGTAAACTGTCTATAGAGGCCTTTAAAAACAGAATAAGAAAATCGTTTAGTATTTTGGTATGTATAGCAACAACAAACTATGTACTCGAACCATTTGTTAAAAAATGGAGCAAATATAAGAACCTTTTTAGTTAGTTTTGATCTGTAAATATCAGAGACGTCACCCTTCCAGTTTGTGTTTTCTGTAATATTATGACCAAGGAACTGACATAACGGTCTGATATTCTATATTATATAACAATGAGTGAGATGTGAAATGTGATCATGTGGGGGAACATATACAACACAATTTTATTTTTTCTCCTTATTTATTATAGTTATTTGTTTTTCTTTATCTTTTCCCCTAAAAACAGTACTCTTCTAAATAGTGACTTTGTATTACACGAATAGAAATAAAATACAACACAAACAAGCTAAATCTTTAAAAGACAATCATTTATACAGAATTCTCATATTGAATACAAATAATAGATAATTGTATTATGTATATTGTATAATATTATAGATGTGTTTGTTTGTAAGGCGTGTGGTGGGATGGTCCTCCTCAACCTACAACATGCCAAATTACGTGAATAAATGTGTCAACATTGGAGACTGAAAAAAATATTTAAAAAATAAATAAATAATCTTCAGTGTTGTTATAATTTTGCTTTGACGACTTCTTTGAAAGCGTTGTAAACTAACTGCATTTGGACAGAATTCCAGAATTCGATTTCTTTGCGGGAGAGCTATGATCGATGCGATTAAACCATCGACTTTTTATGCGCACCATAAGAAACTCATAGAACATATACTTCTTATTTTCTTAGTTCCTATACCTCCAATATTAGCCCAATTTTACGCCATACGTAAATCATTTCTAAACCTACGGTCGACGAGGTATTTACATAACTTGCAGATTTGAGAATCCAAACTCTATAGACACAATATAAACGGCTTCACCAAGCCAGACCAAACCTCGCGGCAATATAAACGGCTTTACCAAGGCAGACCAAACCCCACGGCAATATAAACGGCTTCACCAAGCCAGACCAAACCCCGGCAATATAAACGGCTTCACCAAGCCAGACCAAACCCCGCGGCAATATAAACGGCTTTACCAAGCCAGACCAAACCCACGACAATATAAACGGCTTCACCAAGCCAGACCAAGCCCCGCGGCAATATAAACGACTTTACCAAGCCAGACCAAACCCCGCGGCCATATAAACGGCTTCACCAAGCCAGACCAAACCCCGCGGCAAAATTGAAGCGTCCAGTTAAGAGTTACCAACTCATAATTCATTTTACACATGTTCAATCTAGGGTATTCTAAAACCCGAAGAATAAACCTATATTTTTAATCGGCGCATATAAATTATTATATGACCTGAACGCCTGGGTAGAGTGTTGATGAACAGTTTTGGAGGGTTAGTTTCTTTAATTAAATTATGATCAAAATGGAAGCCTGTATTTTAATTGCCTAATGTTTCGATAGCTCATTAATAAATTATAAAATAATCATAATAATAAAAGAGATAATATTGATAATAATTAAAATTATAATAAATACAATAATTAAAACATTAATAATATTCGAAACATTTAAAAAAATAAGTAAACACAAATAAAATAAACTTACCAAAGCGATCAAGTAAAATATCCCAATTTCCATTTTCTGTACTCAAATTGTATCTTCGCGCTTTTCTTAATTCTTCGATTGCTTTTGATTTTATGTGGGTAGCACCGTCTTATATAGTAAGCTATAACAATAAACCGCAAAAGATAAGCCCAGAAAGCAGCTTACCAGTGAGCAAGTGTGTTACTTAATTCTGAGTACCCATGACATTATCATTTCCTGCCTAAGTGGTCAGTGTGGTCAATTAGTGTCAAACTACTGATCTTTTGTTTTTCCTTAAATAAAATGCCACTTTTTCGTAGAAATCTACGTGCATTAGGATAATTGCTGCCCGACCTCTTATATAGTAAAAAACTACAACAATATTGTCAACCTAGTTATCGTTTCTCCTTTAGCAACAATGCCACCATTTCGTAGAAAACTACCACCTACGTGCATTAAATTATTTGCTACCGTAAGTCCTTGTTAATCTTCTAAAAAATCAGATGTCCGGGTATCAAATGAAGAAGTTTGCGTTGGAATCATTAAAATATATAGAATCGAAAAAAATCACTAGATAAATAAACTAAAACATATTTTAGATTGAAGATTGACATGTGTGTAATCTTAGCTTGTTAGAGGATGCAGCCCAGGAAGGATTTCTTTATTTACACTGTCCCGTTTTAAGACGACAATATAATAACAGTGAGGTACTGTGCACCCTAGAACCTGGTTTAAACCTCCATATGCCTTTTTGTTGTTGTTTTTTGTTTTGCTTTTCTGTCTTTTTTTGTCTTTTTTTTTTTTTTGCTACCGACGATTCCGACGCGGTACCCACGTTGTCAACCATTTTATGTTTTTTCTATCGCATACTTTGATTCTATTTATCTTATATTCTTATCCAAAAAATAAAACAATGCTTACAAAACCTCTCCATTTTGTAAGCAATTTTTAAGCGTGTAAAATATTTATATTGAATACAAAAATATATATGATACAGACACATATATACGTTACTCCGAAATATATATATTGTGTCCAAAAATATATATCATACAAATATATATATGTTACTCCTAGAAATATATATTGAAACATATATCTTCTGTTTGTAAATATATATTGTAGACGCAAATATATACGTTACTCTGAAAACATGTTTTCCCTAATTTATATATTGTAGACGCAAACATATATATGTTATACCGAAAAAAATATTTGCTTTATAAAAAATATATTGTCTGTCTTAATATTACGGAAACGCATACTGACTCCCATTATTTGTTTCATAACCATTTGGTTTGTTGATTGCTTTATATATTACAGGTCGAAAGATAAGTATAAACAATGTTAGAGATATTTATTTATTTTATAAATAAGTTATAAGATATTTTACCATATATATATGAAATATTTTAAAAAGTAAAGCAACTGCTTGGTTAAATATGTTGTTAAATAAACTAACACGTATTAACATGTTTATATATACACCGAATGTTTATTCCAAGTTGGTCTATTACTTATTAATTATGTCTTTGAAGTTGGCTCGGTGGTTGGGGTTCGACATTCAAAACCGTTCGGTATTTAACATTCTGAGCCAGTTTGGGGTTCAACATTCAAAACCAGTTCTGTACTCAACAATTCAAAATCAGTTCGGCTTTCGGGCCCAGTTTTGGATTCAACATCCAGTATTCAACATTCGGATCCAGTTCGGTATTCAACATTTGGACCCAGTTTGGGGTTCAACATTCATACCCAGTTCGGTATCCAACATTCGAACCCATTTCGGAGTTCAATATTCGGACCCAGTTCGGTATTTAACATTTGGACTCAGTCCAGGGTTAAACATTCAAACTCCGTTCTGGGTTTAATTGTTGATAACCATACTTGATTTGAATGTTGAACACCGAACTGGGTCCGAATGTTGAATACCGAATAGGTTTGGAGGTTTAACTTCGAACTGGGTCCGAATGTAGAATACCCAGTTCGGGGCTCATCATTCAAACCAATTTCGTAATTCAATATTAAGACTCAGTTCAGTATTCAACATTCGGATCCAGTTCGGGGTTCGACATTCAAGCCCAGTTCGGGAGTTAACATTCGCAACCACATGACTGTGCGTCCAATTTACACTTTTATGTAAAGCACACGTGTTCACCATTAAGGACGTATCCAGACGACAGTATTTTCACAGTATTTTAATAATGATAATAACAATAGGCAAGTAGTCAATAACTAGCACTTAATCGACAATATTGCTGCATTTAAGGCCCTGACTGTGGTCAACTACTATGAAACTGCAGCAAAAATAACGTAGAGCTCATTTCTAGAGTAAACGCCAAAAAGGCTCTGCTTCGTCACTAATTTTTGCAGAATTGGGCTTCCACATTTTCAAGGCTCTGCCTACGTCCCTAACCATAATAAGATGTCATGAACCCCCTAATTTCAGCTGAAAAGGGCTTCTACGTTTTCAATGCATAAGATGTTGTATGACAAACCCAGGTCAGTAACAAAGAGATCAAGTTCACATGGTTCAGGTGAAACTTAAAGAGGGTTTCGTCTCCGTAGCCGGTATAATAAATACATTGCGTCTAAAACGTTCTCGCCTCTCAGTGCTGAGGGTTCGAAACCCACTGGGAGCTCGATTTGTGAAGCGAGAAAGTGTCAATTCTTACGGATGGCGAGAGTTATACAGTACGGGTTCTGCCCAGGAAAAATGCTCTACACAAAATATCGACCGTCATATATGGCCTAACATGTACTAAAATTACGTAATACACCATTCAAACAAACAAATTCTATTCTTGTCAGAAAGTTTTACTTTAGCGGCAATAGTATGTCCAACGAAATTCGTTGCAAGAGGAACGGAAAAATCAGACTGTAAAAAAGACTTACATCACTGAGATATTTTTCTATAATCCAGCTCGGAACTACTGTGACCTACTTTGACTATATTGCATATTATGCAAATTAAGAATGACGGAACTCGCAACAAGCCTACTGTCTGGTGCTGAAACCGTGAAAATAACTATTTTTTAATCTCGTGGATGCGTGCGTGCGTGCGTTCGTGCGCGCGCGTGTGTGTGTTCTAGACGATTAAAAAATAATAAAGCAGTGATTATTTAACCTCGCACCGTAATATGTAAGCATTTTGTATTACCTGTCAATATAGTGTGTTGAACTAACTATACTTATATATATATTCCATGTAATTATAATTGATTAATTGTTAGTTATTCGAGTTTTCATTATGAAAAAGGTTGTTTTCAAAATGTTCAGTTTTAGATTATGAATATATCTTTTCATTTAACATCTGTTATATCAATAAAACAATGTGTAAGTATGAAGAAATGTATAAATTAAATATACTTTTATTGATTTAGTATCCAACAGAATATATCTATATATTTAAATATGATGATTAAATAAATTTCTAGAAATTAGTTCTGTGATATATATGAAAAATATGTATAATCACCTAAATTAGTAAAAAATATATCATTTCAATATATAACACACGTTACAGCAATCACTTATGAAACAAATAAGGGGTCAGTATACGTTTCCGTACGTTTCTGTATAATATAATGAAGATAAAAATATTTGAGATGAAAATAAATAGTTTCTCTAAAATAAATATATTGCAGACACAAATATATCAATGAAATATCGATAAATAAATGGTGCGAACTTCTGGGTGACCGAAACGATGTCTAAGCAGTAAAGCGATTGCGAGCGGCTACTCAGCGTAAACAACCATGGCGATCTTTAACGCTGTAGGTGTAACTTGGTTAATGTGTTTTGTTTTGTTGGTCCGACATTATACATGTATGTTTCCAGTATATGAGGATACAACGTGTGATTTGGTCCTTTGGAGAGCTTCATTATATCTCAAGAGTCTCCCTCGTCTTGCTGACGAGGCAACGCGCCTGATGCATTCGGACAATATAAACATCATTGAGGTGGTGGAACGGAGGGTGGGGGATACGGTGTACGTGATCAATACGTTGGTGAGAAGATGGTGTATCGCCGAATCTGATATTGATACACTGCTTTTCCCGTGTTTAGGCACGTGCGTAATGCACGTGTATGCGTATATACGTGTGTAGTACCTTGGACGTATGATGAAGAAAGTCAACACTTTGTTGTAGTTAAAACTGTTTGTATTTCTTGTTGAAAGTAATTACTAAATGTCTAAATACAAATGAAGTATAACATGTCCTTTAGTAATCGGTTTTATAATCCAATTATATGTAATTTAGAATAAATGAATTTAAATATAGTTGGTGGTATCTAACTTCTAAATAAAATAATGTCAACTAATAATTTGTAAGATATGGTTGGATCCACATATATTAGAGACGGTTACATCCGAACTCTCTGGACGCCTAATAAGAATGTCCTATATCTGCACAAATACATCGAATCTGGCATAATTAATCTGCCACAGTTAACAATCTTAAATACTCGAATGAACGGACTCGCCGGATGTGCGAAGTCTATTACGTAATATTAAGTATGACAACTTTATGGCACAAAGGAAATCCACCGGACTAGTTGTATAAGATAACGCAAATAATATTAATGTTAGTGGTACTTAACATGATGCGATGGTAAATGATTTGTATAGGATACAAATGAGGTCAATGACTCAAAATCAAAAGCAATCCGATGGCCATCAGACGACAAAGTCCCTGGACCTACACTTGACGCTATCGTCTCGGATAGCAAGGCCTGAAAGTGCGGGTTGCTTAACAACTGATCAACAGTTTTTCGTACGTTAGCCGTTTTGTCGTCCATTTTTAGCGGATGTGTTATGTTTTCGAGGTAAAGAAACTACAACATGCGGAACACTTGTCGGACGCTGGGAAATGCGCTCTTTAAATTTGGCTTGTCTCGAGCTTGAAAAACGGGAAAGTGTAGCAGTGGACGCCAACGTATATATTTGCAGAAGGCATAATTATATATTTGGAAAACAAATATTTATTTAGCCTGGTTCCCTGGCCTCCCACAATGCTTTGCACAGTAGTACTAAGCATTGTGGGAGGCCAGGGAACCAGGCTAATATTTATTTAGTTTCGGTCACCCAGAAGTTCGCACCATTTATTTATCGATATTTCATTGAATATTTGTGTCTGCAATATATTTAATTTGCAATATATTTAATTTAGAGAAACTACTTATTTTCATCTGAAATATTTTCATTTTCAATATATTAAGACAGGCAATATATTTTTATAAAGCGAATATATTTTTCGGTATAACATATAAATGTTTGCGTCTACAATATATAAATTAGGAAAAAAACATATATTCAGAGTAACGTATATATTTGCGTCTACAATATATATTTAAAAACAGAATATATATTTTTTTAGAATATATATTTCTAGGAGTAACATATATATTTGTATGACATACATTTTTGGACAGAATATATATATTTCGGAGTAACGTATATATGTGTCTGTATCATATATATTTTGTTCAATATATATATTTCGGTGTAACGTATATATTTGTCTGTATCATATATATTTTTGTATTCAGTATAAATATTTTACACGCAACGTATATGTTTATCTTACAACATACAGTCATGTCGCCTCATAGGCTTGGGATTTTGTAAAATAATAAAGAATATAATCAGAAGTTCACATTTTAAGTTCAAAACTTGGCGACGTTTTGTAAATATCACAGTCATGTATCAATTATAAAACGTTGGTTAAAAAATACTGCGAATCGTTCTATTTTCCTAGTAAGGATATTTTGATAAACACGTACCCGTACCTAATATATATAATAACAATAACAACATTCCATACATAATAAAGAGTGAGAAAACTATGTAATATATTAGGTGTTCAACTTGTAAAAACTATTATGTGCTTCCTATTTGTACTGCATCCGTATTTTTGAAAAAAGTGTAGAACTGAATTGATTTGAATGTTGTTTAACGGCTCATCAACACAGTTTAGGTTATTTAGAGCCGCCCCAGAGAGAGGAGAAGGATACATAGGAATCTGGGAACCGTGCCCTACTCTTATTATCGAATACAGATCCTCTGGTTCTTTAACGTGCTCGGAGAATAGGCCGAGCGGGATATGTACACGGGACCGCCCGGTTTACGTCCCCATCCGACGGACGAGGCTGAGGAAAATTTCTTGCCCAAGAACACACCGACGAAACTCAGTGGCACCACGGAGGATTGAACCTGGGGAGATCTTCAGATCTTCAGGAGAGCGTTTCAAGGTTATGAACCACTTGTTTGATCATTATTGTTTTGTGAAAATCTAAAACAAGGTACCAAATATGTCAAATACGAAGAATCTATCTGAATGTTATACGCAAGTACAAAACCTGTAACTGGGGCTATATACAAGATTGTCTGAGAAAAACGCACAGAACGCATGAACGTGAAGTTGGCAGTAGCTACTGCCAGCAGTAGCAGCAGTATAATCAATAGTCGTCGTAAGTATGTTTTCTTTGCGCAAGTATTTTGTTTCCACTTCCCATCACCATTTTTAACAGACAACCCCTTTCGCAACAATCATATGTTTGCTACTGATATTGCTACTGCTATTGCTACTGCTATTGCTACTGCTAACTACTGCCAGCAGTAGCAGCAGTTGCAGTAGCTACTGTCAGCAGTAGCAGCATATGCAGTAGCTACTGCCAGCAGTAGCAGCAGTAGCAATAACAGTAACAAACATATGTAGAGTCAATAGTCATCGTTCTTATGTTTCTTTGCACGAGTATGTTGTTTCTACTTTCCCACCATCGTGTTTAACAGCAGTAGCAGCGGTAGAGCAATACCAGCAGTAGCAACAGTATTTTCTACTTTTATTTTTAACCATCACGTTTTATAGAAAAACCCTTTCGCAACCATCATAATTATGTTTTTCACTGCTTCGCCAAATAATATCATGCGTTATTTGTTTTGTTTATAACGTTACTGCTGTAACATTTCAGATACTGCATGTTACAGAAGTAACAGCAGTAACAGTATCTACTGCTAGAAGTAGCAGTAGTAGCAGTATTAACTGCTGGCAGTAGCATCAGTAGGACAGTAGCAGCGGTAGAAGCAGTAGCATCACCATCTCAATAGGTGTTCACATCTCGCAAGTGTTTCTTTTTCTTTCTACGTTCAATGTTTAACCATCATGTTTTATAACACAACCGCTTCGCCAATATGAAGTATATATTTATATTTGTTTCCCTATCGTTAATGCTGTGACTTTTTAGTTACTGATAGCGGTAGGAGCAGTAGCAGTAGCTACTACTAGTAGTATCAGCAGCAGTAGCAGCAGTAGCAGCAGTAGCAGTCTATAAGGATAGCAGTAGATGCAGTAGAGCAGTAGAAGCACTACCATCAATATATATTGTTGTTTCTACTTTCCATTTTTAACCATCACGTTTTATAGACAACCTTTTTCTCACTTCGTTCTCAACCGTTACAATTGAAACTTATTAAACCAAATAGGTCTGTTGTCGGATAACGAGTGTCGCGGTCGGGAAGATCAACCTCATAGACATGCGGTCTCACGGATTTTAAAAGTCTGACGGTCAACCTACTAATATCACCCCACTTGAGATTGTTTATCGCAGTTTTTGTTCTACTGCTGTAGTACTGAAGTATGTACACCGGTACATTTGAACAAAAGTTTTCTGTCGGATTACGGGTGTTGCCGGCGGAAAAATCAAACTCATAGATATGTGGTCTCAGCGGTGTTTTAAAGCATGATGGCCGGCCTACTAAAATCGACCTATTTGAAATTCTTTATCAACGTTTTAGTTCTACTGCTGTGTTACTGAAGTAAGTACTGAAATAGACTCGAAATGGCGTTTTTGTCGGGTTTCAGGTGTTGCCGGCGGGCAGATCAACCACACAGACACGCAGGCAAAGCGGTTTTTTAAAGCCTTTTGGTAGTGCTACTAAAATCACACCACTTGAGACCGTTTATCACAATTTTGGTTCTACTGCTGTATTATTGAAAGTTCGAAAGTAGTAAAAAAGACGTATGGTCGTCGGATAACGAGTGTTGCCGGCGGGCATTTTCACAAAACAATAATGATCAAACAAGTGGTTCATGACCTTGAAACGCTCTCCTGAAGATCTGAAAGGCTAGAAATTGGAACGTTATTGTTACTTTGTATATGTTTTATCCTTATTTGAAGGGGCAGTGTTTGTTAATTATTAACCAATACAGTTGATTTTGTGACAATGTTTGGAGGTCAAAGCGTTTTTTTAAAGCCTGTTGGTAGTGCTACTAAAATCACACCAATTCACACTGTTTATCACAATTTTGGTTCTGCTGTTGTATGATTGAAAGTTCGAAGGTAGTAAAAAAGGGACGTTTTGTCGTCGGATAACGAGTATTGCCGGCGGGCAAATCAACCTCATAGACACGCGGCAAAGCGGTTTGTAAAGCCTGTTGGTAGTGCTACTAAAATCACACCACTTGAAACCGTTTATCACAATTTTGGTTATACTACTGTATGATTGAAAGTTCAACAGTAGTAAAAAAGACGTCTGGTCGTCGGATAACGAGTGTTGCAGGTGGGCAGATCAACCTCATAGACACGCGGGCAAAGCGGTTTTTCAAAGCCTGTTGGTAGTGCTACTAAAATCACACCCCTAGAGAGACCGTTTATCACAATGTTGGTTCTACTGCTGTATGATTGAAAGTTCGAAAGTAGTGAAAAAAAGACGTCTTGTCGTCGGATAACGAGTGATGCCAGCGGGCAGATCAACCTCATAAACACGTGGGCAAAGCGGTTTTTAAAGCCTGTTGGTAGTGCTACTAAAATCACACCACTTTAGACCGTTTATCACAATTTTGGTTCTACTGCTGTATAATTGAAAGTTGGAAAGTAGTAAAAAAAGACGTCTGGTCATCGTCGGATAACGAGTGTTGCCGGTGGGCAGATCAACCTCATAGACACGCGGGCAAAGTGGTTTTTCAAAGCCTGTTGGTAGTACTAAAATCACACCACTTGTGACCGTTTATCACAATTTTGGTTCTACTGCTGTATGATTGAAAGTTCGAAAGTAGTAAAAAAAGACGTCTGGTCGTCGGATAACGAGTGTTGCCGGCGGGACGATCAACATCATAGACACGCTGGCAAAGCGGTCATTTTAAAAAAGCCTGTTGGTAGTGCTACTAAAATCACACCACTTGAGATTGTTTCTCACAATTTTGGTTCTACTGCTGTATGATTGAAAGTTCGAAAGTAGTAAAAAATACGTCTGGTCGTCGGATAACGAGTGTTGCCGGCGGGACGATGAACCTCATAGACACGCGGGAAAATCGGTTTTATAAAGCCTGTTGGTAGTGCTACTAAAATCACACCACTTGAGACCGTTTATCACAATTTTGGTTCTACTGCTGTATGATTGAATGTTCGAAAGTAGTAAAAAATACGTCTGGTCGTCGGAAAACGAGTGGTGGCAGCGGGCAAATCAACACGCGGGCAAAGCGGTTTTTAAAGCCTGTTGGTAGTGCTAATAAATTAAAAACCACTTGAGACCGTTTATCACAATTTTGGTTCTACTGCTGTATGATTGAAAGGTCGAAAGTAGTAAAAAAAGACGTCTGGTCGTCGGATAAAGAGTGTTGCCGGCGGGACGATCAACATCATAGACAAGCGGGCAAAGCGGTCTTTTAAAGCCTGTTGGTAGTGCTACTAAAATCACACCACTTGAGATCGTTTATCACAATTTTGGTTCTACTGCTGTATGATTGAATGTTCGAAAGTAGTAAAAAATACGTCTGGTCGTCGGATAACGAGTGTTGCCGGCGGGATTATCAACCTAATATACACGCGGGCAAAGCGGTTTTTCAAAGCCTGTTGGTAGTGCTACTAAAATCACACCACTTGAGATCGTTTATCACAATTTTGGTTCTACTGCTGTATGATTGAATGTTCGAAAGTAGTAAAAAATACGTCTGGTCGTCGGATAACGAGTGTTGCCGGCGGGATTATCAACCTAATATACACACGGACAAAGCGTTTTTTAAAAGCCTGTTGGTAGTGCTACTAAAATCACACCACTTCAGACCGTTTATCACAACCGTTTATCACAATTTTGGTTCTACTGCTGTATGATTGAAAGTTCGACAGTAGTAAAAATGACATCTGGTCGTCGGAGAACGAGTGTTGCCGGCGGGACGATTAACCTCATAGACACGCGGGCAAAGCGGTTTTATAAAGCCTGTTGGTAGTGCTACTAAAATCACACCACTTGGGACCGTTTATCACAATTTTGGTTCTACTGCTGTATGATTGAAAGTTCGAAAGTAGTAAAAAAAACGTCTGTTCGTCGGATAACGAGTGTTGCCAGCGGGCAGATCAACACGCGAGCAAAGTGTTTTTTAAAGCCTGTTGGTAGTGCTAATAAAATAAAACCACTTGAGACCGTTTATCACAATTTTGGTTCTACTGCTGTATGATTGAAAGTTCGACACTAGTAAAAAAGACGTCTGGTCGTCGGATAATGAGTGTTGCCGGTGCGCAGATCAACCTCATAGACACGCGGGCAAAGCGGTTTTTTAAAGCTTGTTGGTAGTGCTACTAAAATCACACCACTTGAGACCGTTTATCACAATTTTGGTTCTACTGCTGTACGATTAAAAGTTCGAAGTAGTAAAAAAGACGTCTGGTCGTCGGAAAACGAGTGTTGCCGGAGGGACGATCAACATCATAGACACGCGGGCAAAGTGTTTTTTAGTATATACGACTACTACTTGTAGTAGTTACTGCTACTGCTCCTACAACTATCAGTAACTAACAAGAGCTGTCGGAGAACAGCGCAGCTCGACTATTCGATTTTTCAGAGAATAATAAATTATATAGCTGGTATATACCATCAGACAACAAGGCTAAAACAATGTGGGGGGGGGGGGGGGGATTGGGGGATGGGGCTTGTATAGAAACTCGGGCCGATATAAAATTATGAGAAATTTTATTATTTTTATCTGTTTTAATCCAAAATTGCTGTCATTTTAAAGAAATTTGTGGTCGAAAGGCAACTCGGGGAGGGAGCTGATATCTGGATTTTTTACCGTGGCCTCATTTCATTTTTTTTATTGATATTTTATTTGTGTATCTGAATTTAATCTAAATTGTTTTATATGTAAATGATTGCGTTCAAATTAAAATATTAATATCCAAATAATGGAAGATAAAATGAAAACAATTCCCCTCCCCCTGTCCTTCATGTGAGGGGAGCCCATAAACCAATGGGGGGAGGAGGAGGAGGAGGCGGGGCGGTTGCGCATCCAACATTCAACATAGCTATATATGTGTAAGAATTGACCAAAACAACACAAACAAAAATCGAGTTTAGAGTTAGGGAGGGGCGTGGGGGTGGGGGAGAGGCGGGGGGTCGGGGCAACATATATGTGTAATAAGCTACGTAAGAGTTCACAAAAAAATAGAAATATGTAAAAAAAAAAAAAAAGAAGATCGAGTTTTGAGTGGGGTGGGAGAGGAGAGGGCAAAACAACAAAGAAATATGTAAAAACAAATAAAAATAAAAATACTCCAATTTCGAGTGGTGGTGGGTGGGCATGGAGGGGAGGGGTGGGAGGGGGAAACAAAGCTATGTGTAAGAATTGACAAAAAAGCACACAGAAATAGGTAGAAAAATATCGAGTTTCGAGTTGTGGGGAGGGGGGTGGAGCGTGGGGAAGGGTGTGGGAGGGGGGAACATAGCTATGTGTAAGAATTGACAAAAACAACACAGAAATATGTAGAAAAAATCGAGTTGCAAGTGGGGGGTGGGGGCGGGGAAAGAGGCAGAGGGTGGGTGAGTGGCGGAGGGTGGGGGGAGGGAGCAACATATATGTGTAAGAAGCGTGGAGGGGAGGGGGTGGGAGGGGGCAACATAGCTATGTGTAAAAATTGACCAAAACAAAACAGAAATATGTAAAAAAAAGAAAAAAATATATATTCCAATGTTGAGTGGTGGTGTGAGGGGTGGGGGGGGGGGGGGGTAGGGCGGGGGAAGGCAGGGGGTGGTGGAGGGGCAACATGTGTAAGATATGACAAAAGCAGGACAGAAATATGTAAAAAAATAATGCTATAAGAAATCGCAAACCAAAATTATAGATATATACATGCATACATGCAAACCTAGATCACATGTTATGGGCCATCACAATTTGGGTTCCATGGGAGCCCAGAATTTGCAGAAGACAACATTACTTACTCAACCCTTTACAACATACTATAAGGAAACCAATTAAAAAATTTAGTTCAGCTAGGACAATAAATGTAAGAGATATAACCTGTAAACACAGCTTACACGCAAATTTGACACATTTTAAGGGGTAATAATTTGGGGTTCACGGGAGCCCATGGGTTACAGGAACCAAAAATACTTATGCAGCCCTTAAGATAATGCTATAAGGAAGCCCATGGCCAAATTTGGTTGTCCTAGGATAAGAAATGTAAGAGATATAGACTTGTAAACACAGCTTACACGCAAACCTTGATGTGGGACGCCGACGCCGACGCCAACTCCGACGCCGACGCCGGTGTGATTACATAAGCTCTCTTATTCTTCGAATAGTCGAGCTAAAAAGTCACAGCATTAACGGTAGGGAAACAGATATATATACATGTACTTGATATTGGCGAAACGGTTGTGTTATAAAACATGATGGTTGAAAATTGAACGTCGAAATAAAAAGAAATACTTGCGAGATATTGAGATGGTGATGCTACTGCTTTAGTTGCTGCTACTGTCCTACTGATGCTACTGCCAGCAGTTAATACTGCTACTACTGCTACTGCTAACAGTAGATACTGCTACTGCTGCTACTGTTACTTCTACTACTAGCAGTATCTGGAATGTTACAGCAATAACGGTAAAAAACAAACATATAAACCAGGATATTATTTGGCGAAGCAGTGTAAACATATGATGGTTGCGTAAGGGTTTTTCTATAAAACGTGATGGTTAATAATAAAAGCAGATACTACTGTTGCTACTGCTGCTATTGCTCTACCGCTGCTACTGCTAGCTACTGCTATATCTTTGCCGTACGTGCGCCCAGCGCCCTGACACTTTCTTTACGGCTGTGCCTTGGTTAGATACTGCTACTGCCGTTACTGCTGCTACTGCTGAGGGTTGTCTATAAAACTTGCAGGTTAAAAAGAGAAACTAACTGCTACTATGACCTACTGCTACTACTGTTGTTACGCTTATAGTAGCTACTGCTACTGCTGCAAATGTTAGCAGTAGTTACTGCTACTGCTGCTAATACTAGTAGTAGCTATTGTCGCTGCGGTTATTGCTCCTACTGCAGTAACTGAAAAGTTACAGCAGTAATGGTAGGTAGAGAACAAAACATTTAAACCATGATATTATTGTGCGAAGCGGTTGTGTAAACATAATGCTGGTTGCGAAAGGGGTATGATGGTGGGAAAGTAGAAACAATATACTTGCGCAAAGAAAACATACTTGCGATGACTATTGAGATGGTGCTCTACTGCTGCTGGCAGTAGCTACTGATACTGTTGCTACTGATGGCATGTTGCTACTGATGGCTACTGCTACTGCTACTGCTGCTACTGCTGGCAGAAGTTAGCAGTAGCAGTAGCATTATACTGCTAAACGTGATGGTGGGAAAGTAGAAACAACATACTGCGCAAAGAAAGCACTTGCGATGAAGATATTGAGATGGTGCTCTACTGCTGGCAGTAGCCACTGCTGCTACTGCTGCTACTGCTGCTACTGCTGGCACTTGCGATGCATATACCTATTGAGACGGTGCTCTACTGCTGGCAGTAGCTACTGCTACTGTTGCTACTGCTGGCAGTAGCTATTGCTACTGCTGCTACTGCTTGCAGTAGCTACTGCTACAGCTGGCAGTAGTTTGCAGTAGCCTTAGCAGTAACAAATATATGATGGTTGCGAAAGGGGTTGTCTGCTAAACATGATGGTGGGAAAGTAGCAACAACATACTGCGCAAAGAAAGCACGTGCGACGAATATACCTATTGAGATGGCGATCTACTGCTGGCAGTAGCTACTGCTACTGCCAACTTCACGTTCATACAGAACGCTGGTATTTTGAAATATACTTTCAACAATCAAGGGACAGTGAGTTACACTCTGTTGTTTTCTGCTGTTGAGGAAGGATTATGGAATTAAAGACAAGTGTGTTGCCGTATACATGGTATAGGTATCGACACGTTTGTGATAAAAATGTCATCTAAAGACTTCAAGCCATGCCCACCAGAATGGCCAAACGGAAGTATTTCCACAATAAATTCACAGCAGCAATGGGTAATTGTACTTCCCCAAATCACGAATCAAGAGAGAACTAATTGGTAAATGCACCACTGTTGAGTCTAGTCAGCTATTTGGGGTTGGGTCGGGGTTGTTCAGGTGCACAGTGTTCTCCTCCATCTGCCATTGCCCAATTCTCTCTCCTGTTCCATTTGCTGCGGCCTTTCCTTTCTCATTCCTTCCACCACAGTTCGCCGTTTTCTTTCCCAACCCCACACTCTCTTCTGTGCTTATCAATTATTTCTGATTTGATTTTGGTACCCGCCCCCACCCCGGCCCCGCCCACCCTACAACCACTTCGACATAATATTCTAGACTGGGATATTGTTTGTGTGAAGGAGGAAGAGATGCAAGGTTCATTCTAGTTGTATATATTAGAGATGAAGGGTCAAGGGCTTAGTCTCCCATCGGGATCATTTCAATCCTCTTTAGTTCAGGGTAGTTGAGACTAATTTTCACATGAAGATATCATGTGTGCCATCTCTAGTTAAATCAAACACGATTCTTTTGAAATTTATAATGGCGATAACATGCATATCCAGACAGCCCTTGTCGAGATGTTTGACGTTCTCACAAGCACAGAGGCAAGTGATGAAGAGGGTGAAACTGATTTACCTGATTTGCATGCGAACAGAAGGTCAGAAAGGACTAGAGAAAGAAGACAGAACGAAGATATTTTTTATTACGATTATGTCTTTTATTATGATGGTGAAGCAGTCCAGAGAAGACTACAGCATGTGTTTTGCGTAAGAGATATTAAGCGAACACAATTGTATTACCTTTAAGGGAACTGTATTTAACACTTTTGGGGATCTAGGGAACAGTGTTAATACTTTTATGGATCTAGGGAACATGTATAAAATACATTGAGGGGAACTTAAGCATATAGTTTTAGGAATCTGGGGAACTATGACCATTACTTTAAAGGGATCTAGGGAACAAGGACCCACGGGAGGGCCTCAGGTGTGCATGATGACTTGAGATATGTAAGGTATTTGTGAGACAGTTACAGACATGGTGAGGTATGAAGACTTGAGATATGTAAGGTATTTGTGAGACAGTTACAGACATGGTGAGGTATGAAGACTTGAGATATGTAAGGTATTTGTGAGACAGTTACAGGCACGGTGAGGTATGAAGACTTGAGATATGTCTAAACGTTGTGACAGACACGGTGGGGTATGCATGAATACTTGAAATATCGAAGACATTTATGAGACAGTTACAGACATGGTGAGGTATGTATGAAGACTTGAGATATGTAAGGTCTTTGTAAGACATTTACAGGCACGGTGGGGTATGTATGAAGACTTGATATATGTAAGGTCTTTGTAAGACAGTTACAGACATGGTGGGGTATGTATGAATACTTGAAATATCGAAGACATTTATGAGACAGTTACAGACATGGTGAGGTATGTATGAAGACTTGAGATATGTAAGGTCTTTGTAAGACATTTACAGGCACGGTGGGGTATGTATGAAGACTTGATATATGTAAGGTCTTTGTAAGACAGTTACAGACATGGTGGGGTATGTATGAAGACTTGAGATATGTAAGGTCTTTGTAAGACATTTACAGGCACGGTGGGGTATGTATGAAGACTTGATATATGTAAGGTCTTTGTAAGACAGTTACAGACATGGTGGGGTATGTATGAAGACTTGAGATATGTAAGGTCTTTGTAAGACAGTTACAGACATGGTGGGGTATGTATGAAGACTTGAGATATGTAAGGTCTTTGTAAGACATTTACAGGCACGGTGGGGTATGTATGAAGACTTGATATATGTAAGGTCTTTGTAAGACAGTTACAGACATGGTGGGGTATGTATGAAGACTTGAGATATGTAAGGTCTTTGTAAGACAGTTACAGACATGGTGGGGTATGTATGAAGACTTGAGATATGTAAGGTCTTTGTAAGACATTTACAGGCACGGTGGGGTATGTATGAAGACTTGATATATCTAAGATATTTGTGAGACAGTTACAGACACGGTGAGGTATGCATGAAGACTTGAAATATCTAAGACATGTGGGAGACAGTTACAGACACGGTGAGGTATGTATGAAGACTTGAGATATTGTAAGACATTTGCGAGACAGCTACAGACATGGTGAGGTATGCATGAAGACTTGAAATATGTAAGGTATTTGTGAGACAGTTACAGACACGGTGAGGTATGCATGAAGACTTGAGATATCTAAGACATTTGTGAGACAGTTACAGACACGGTGAGGTATGCATGAAGACTTGAGATATCTAAGACATTTGTGAGACAGTTACAGACACGGTGAGGTATGCATGAAGACTTGAGATATCTAAGACATTTGTGAGACAGTTACAGACACGGTGAGGTATGCATAAAGACTTGAGATATCTAAGACATTTGTGAGACAGTTACAGACACGGTGAGGTATGTATGAAGACTTGATATATCTAAGACATTTGCGAGACAGCTACAGACATGGTGAGGTATGCATGAAGACGTGAGATATCTAAGACATTTGTGAGACATTTACAGACATGGTGAGGTATGCATGAAGACTTGAGATATCTAAGACATTTGTGAGACAGTTACAGACACGGTGAGGTATGCATGAAGACTTGAGATATCTAAGACATTTGTGAGACAGTTACAGACACGGTGAGGTATGCATGAAGACTTGAGATACCTAAGACATTTGTGAGACAGTTACAGGCATGGTGAGGTATGTATGAAGATTTAAGTTACCTAAGACATTTGTGAGACAGTTACAGACACGGTGGGGTATGTATGAAGACTTGAGATATGTGAGGTCTTTGTGTGGTAGTCAGTTCTCACTAAAGATGTGATTGTTTTATATTCTTTTAAATAGTTAAGTTCATTACGATAAGTACCTTTAACGATAGTATAGGAAGTGTACCTTTAACTATATTGTAGAAAGTGTACCTTTAACCTTATGGAAGGAAGTATACCTTTAACTGTATTATGGAAGTATACCTTTAACAGTGACCAATATATTGATATGTGTATTGAAGTGTAACATTATTTTGATTGGACAATTACAATGGCCAGTTCATAATGCTTCAATTTTATTGGTTGTATATTTTACCGCCTAAATCATGAAACTACCTTCTGGGCAGTTGGAAGGAAATATTTAAAGGGAAAAGATCTAGAATGTTAAAATGGAGTTTTCTCAAATTGTGTAATTCAAATTGGACACTTGTAAAGCAAGTTAAAAAAGTTAATATAATCAGTAATTATTAAAGTATAGAGTGTTAATTAAGGAAGGAGGAATTTGGGTATGAGAAGTTGACGATGTGAAGTATATTGATGTGAGGTATATTGACGTGATTGTATAAAATCATCAGGAACACCATAGCACCATATGCTTTGGTTATCGATTGATTTATGAGATAAATGTGGAAACATGAAGAAGTGTTTTTGTCTGTAACTACGGGTCCCTACAAGCCCCTATTACATTTGTAAGACATTACAGACACGGTGGGGTATGTATGAAGACTTGAGATATCTAAGACATCTGTGAGACAGTTACAGACACGGTGAGGTATGCATGAAGACTTGAGATATCTAAGACATCTGTGAGACAGTTACAGACATGGTGAGGTATGTATAAAGACTTGATAAATTTAAAACATTTTTGAGACAGTTACAGACACGGTGAGGTATGTATGACGACTTGAGATATCTAAGACATTTGTGAGACAGTTACAGACATGGTGAGGTATGCATGAAGACTTGAGATATCTAAGACATCTGTGAGACAGTTACAGACACGGTGAGTTATGTATAAAGACTTGAGATATTTAAGACATTTGTGAGACAGTTACAGACATGGGGAGATATGAATGAAGACTTGAGATATCTAAGACATTTGTGAGACAGTTACAGACACGGTGAGGTATGTATGAAGACTTGAGATATTTAAGACATTTGTGAGGCAGTTACAGACATGGTGGGGGTATGTATGAAGACTTGAGATATCTAAGACATTTGTGAGACAGTTACAGGCATGGTGAGGTATGTATGAAGATTTAAGTTACCTAAGACATTTGTGAGACAGTTACAGACACGGTGGGGTATGTAAGAAGACTTGAGATATCTAAGACATTTGTGAGACAGTTACAGACATGGTGGGGGTATGTATGAAGACTTGAGATATCTAAGACATTTGTGTGAGACAGTTACAGACACGGTGAGGTATGCATGAAGACTTGAGATATCTAAGACATCTGTGTGACAGTTACAGACATGGTGAGGTATGTATAAAGACTTGATAAATTTAAGACATTTTTGAGACAGTTACAGACACGGTGAGGTATGTATGACGACTTGAGATATCTAAGACATTTGTGAGACAGTTACAGACATGGTGAGGTATGCATGAAGACTTGAGATATCTAAGACATCTGTGAGACAGTTACAGACACGGTGAGGTATGTATAAAGACTTGAGATATTTAAGACATTTGTGAGACAGTTACAGACATGGGGAGATACGAATGAAGACTTGAGATATCTAAGACATTTGTGAGACAGTTACAGACACGGTGAGGTATGTATGAAGACTTGAGATATTTAAGACATTTGTGAGACAGTTACAGACACGGTGAGGTATGTATAAAGACTTGAGATATTTAAGACATTTGTGAGACAGTTACAGACATGGTGAGGTATGCATGAAGACTTGAGATATCTAAGACATTTGTGAGACAGTTACAGACACGGTGAGGTATGCATGAAGACTTAAGATATCTAAGACATTTGTGAGACAGTTACAGACACGGTGAGGTATGTATGGTGAGACAGTTACAAATATTGTGAGGTATGTATGAATACTTGAGATATCTAAGACATGTGTGAGACAGTTACAGAAACGGTGAGGTATGTATGAATACTTGAGATATATAAGACATTTGTGAGATAGTTACAGAAACGGTGAGGTATGCATGAAGACTTGAGATATCTAAGACATTTGTGAGACTGTTACAGACACGGTGAGGTATGTATGAAGACTTGAGATATGTAAGACATTTGTGAGACAGTTACAGGCATGGGGAGATATGAATGAAGACTTGAGATATCTAAGACATTTGTGAGACAGTTACAGACACAGTGAGGTTTGTATGAAGACTTGAGATACCTAAGACATGTGTGAGACAGTTACAAACACGGTGAGGTATGTATGAAGACTTGAGATATCCAAAACATTTGTAAGACATTTACAGACACGGTGGGGTATGTATGAAGACTTGTGATATTTAAGGTATTTGTGTTAAACAGTATCAGACACGGTGAGGTATGTATGAAGACTTGAGATATCTAAGACATGTGCGAGACAGTTACAGACATTTGGGATATGTATGAAAACTTGTGATATGTAAGGTCTTTCTGACACAGTTACAGACATGGTGATGTATATATGAAGACTTGAGATATCTAAGACATTTGTAAGACAGTTACAGACACGGTGAGGTATGTATGAAGACTTGAGATATCTAGACATTTGTGAGACAGTTACAGACATGGTGAGGTATGCATGAAGACTTGAGATATCTATGACATTTGTGAGACAGTTACAGACACGGTGAGGTATGCATGAAGACTTGAGATATCTAAGACATTTGTGAGACAGTTACATACACGGTGAGGTATGTATAGTGAGACAGTTACAGATATTGTGAGGTATGTATGAATACTTGAGATATCTAAGACATTTGTGAGACAGTTACAGAAACGGTGAGGTATGTATGAAGACTTGAGATATCTAAGACATTTGTGAGACAGTTACAGAAACGGTGAGGTATGCATGAAGACTTGAGATATCTAAGACATTTGTGAGACAGTTACAGACACAGTGAGGTATGTATGAAGACTTGAGTTATCTAAGACATTTGTGAGACAGTTACAGACATGGTGAGGTATGCATGAAGACTTGAGATATCTAAGACATCTGTGAGACAGTTACAGACACGGTGAGGTATGTATGAAGACTTGAGATATTTAAGACATTTGTGAGACAGTTACAGACATGGGGAGATATGAATGAAGACTTGAGATATCTAAGACATTTGTGAGACAGTAACAGACACAGTGAGGATTGTATGAAGACTTGAGATATCTAAGACATGTGTGAGACAGTTACAAACACGGTGAGGTATGTATGAAGACTTGAGATATCCAAAATATGTGCAAGACATTAACAGACACGGTGGGGTATGTATGAAGACTTGTGATATGTAAGGTATTTGTGTTAAACAGTATCAGACACGGTGAGGTATGTATGAAGACTTGAGATATCTAAGACATGTGCGAGACAATTACAGACATTTGGGGTATGTATGAAAACTTGAGATATGTAAGGTCTTTGTGACACAGTTACAGACATGGTGATGTTTTTATGAAGACTTGAGATATCTAGACATTTGTGAGACAGTTACAGACATGGTGAGGTATGCATGAAGACTTGAGATATCTAAGACATTTGTGAGACAGTTACAGACAGGGTGAGGTATGCATGAAGACTTGAGATATCTAATACATTTGTGAGACAGTTACAGACACGGTGAGGTATGTATGGTGAGACAGTTACAGATATTGTGAGGTATGTATGAATACTTGAGATATCTAAGACATTTGTGAGACAGTTACAGAAACGGTGAGGTATGTATGAATACTTGAGATATATAAGACATTTGTGAGACAGTTACAGAAACGGTGAGGTATGCATGAAGACTTGAGATATCCAATACATTTGTGAGACAGTTACAGACACGGTGAGGTATGCATGAAGACTTCAGATATCTAAAACATTTGTGAGACAGTTACAGACACGGTGAGGTATGTATGAAGACTTGAGATAGCTAAGACATTTGTGAGACAGTTACAGGCATGGTGAGGTATGTATGAAGAATTGAGATATCCAAAACCTTTGTAAGACATTTACAGACACGGTGGGGTATGTATGAAGACTTGTGATATGTAAGGTATTTGTGTTAAACAGTATCAGACACGGTGAGGTATGTATGAAGACTTGAGATATCTAAGACATGTGCGAGACAGTTACAGACATTTGGGGTATGTATGAAAACTTGAGATATGTAAGGTCTTTGTGACACAGTTACAGACATGGTGATGTATATATGAAGACTTGAGATATCTAAGACATTTGTAAGACAGTTACAGACACGGTGAGGTATGTATGAAGACTTGAGATATCTAGACATTTGTGAGACAGTTACAGACATGGTGAGGTATGTATGAAGACTTGAGATATCTAAGACATTTGTGAGACAGTTACAGACACGGTGAGGTATGCATGAAGACTTGAGATATCTAAGACATTTGTGAGACAGTTACATACACGGTGAGGTATGTATGGTGAGACAGTTACAGACACGGTGAGGTATGTATGAATACTTGAGATATCTAAGACATTTGTGAGACAGTTACAGAAACGGTGAGGTATGTATGAATACTTGAGATATATAAGACATTTGTGAGATAGTTACAGAAACGGTGAGGTATGCATGAAGACTTGAGATATCTAAGACATTTGTGAGACTGTTACAGACACGGTGAGGTATGTATGAAGACTTGAGATATGTAAGACATTTGTGAGACAGTTACAGACATGGGGAGATATGAATGAAGACTTGAGATATCTAAGACATTTGTGAGACAGTTACAGACACAGTGAGGTTTGTATGAAGACTTGAGATACCTAAGACATGTGTGAGACAGTTACAAACACGGTGAGGTATGTATGAAAACTTGAGATATCCAAAACATTTGTAAGAAATTTACAGACACGGTGGGGTATGTATGAAGACTTGTGATATTTAAGGTATTTGTGTTAAACAGTATCAGACACGGTGAGGTATGTATGAAGACTTGAGATATCTAAGACATGTGCGAGACAGTTACAGACATTTGGGGTATGTATGAAAACTTGTGATATGTAAGGTCTTTCTGACACAGTTACAGACATGGTGATGTATATATGAAGACTTGAGATATCTAAGACATTTGTAAGACAGTTACAGACACGGTGAGGTATGTATGAAGACTTGAGATATCTAGACATTTGTGAGACAGTTACAGACATGGTGAGGTATGCATGAAGACTTGAGATATCTATGACATTTGTGAGACAGTTACAGACACGGTGAGGTATGCATGAAGACTTGAGATATCTAAGACATTTGTGAGACAGTTACATACACGGTGAGGTATGTATAGTGAGACAGTTACAGATATTGTGAGGTATGTATGAATACTTGAGATATCTAAGACATTTGTGAGACAGTTACAGAAACGGTGAGGTATGTATGAAGACTTGAGATATCTAAGACATTTGTGAGACAGTTACAGAAACGGTGAGGTATGCATGAAGACTTGAGATATCTAAGACATTTGTGAGACAGTTACAGACACAGTGAGGTATGTATGAAGACTTGAGTTATCTAAGACATTTGTGAGACAGTTACAGACATGGTGAGGTATGCATGAAGACTTGAGATATCTAAGACATCTGTGAGACAGTTCCAGGCACGGTGAGGTATGTATGAAGACTTGAGATATTTAAGACATTTGTGAGACAGTTACAGACATGGGGAGATATGAATGAAGACTTGAGATATCTAAGACATTTGTGAGACAGTAACAGACACAGTGAGGATTGTATGAAGACTTGAGATATCTAAGACATGTGTGAGACAGTTACAAACACGGTGAGGTATGTATGAAGACTTGAAATATCCAAAATATGTGTAAGACATTAACAGACACGGTGGGGTATGTATGAAGACTTGTGATATGTAAGGTATTTGTGTTAAACAGTATCAGACACGGTGAGGTATGTATGAAGACTTGAGATATCTAAGACATGTGCGAGACAATTACAGACATTTGGGGTATGTATGAAAACTTGAGATATGTAAGGTCTTTGTGACACAGTTACAGACATGGTGATGTTTTTATGAAGACTTGAGATATCTAGACATTTGTGAGACAGTTACAGACATGGTGAGGTATGCATGAAGACTTGAGATATCTAAGACATTTGTGAGACAGTTACAGACAGGGTGAGGTATGCATGAAGACTTGAGATATCTAAGACATTTGTGAGACAGTTACAGACACGGTGAAGTATGTATGGTGAGACAGTTACAGATATTGTGAGGTATGTATGAATACTTGAGATATCTAAGACATTTGTGAGACAGTTACAGACATGGTGAGGTATGTATAAAGACTTGATAAATTTAAGACATTTTTGAGACAGTTACAGACACGGTGAGGTATGTATGACGACTTGAGATATCTAAGACATTTGTGAGACAGTTACAGACATGGTGAGGTATGCATGAAGACTTGAGATATCTAAGACATCTGTGAGACAGTTACAGACACGGTGAGGTATGTATAAAGACTTGAGATATTTAAGACATTTGTGAGACAGTTACAGACATGGGGAGATACGAATGAAGACTTGAGATATCTAAGACATTTGTGAGACAGTTACAGACACGGTGAGGTATGTATGAAGACTTGAGATATTTAAGACATTTGTGAGACAGTTACAGACACGGTGAGGTATGTATAAAGACTTGAGATATTTAAGACATTTGTGAGACAGTTACAGACATGGTGAGGTATGCATGAAGACTTGAGATATCTAAGACATTTGTGAGACAGTTACAGACACGGTGAGGTATGCATGAAGACTTAAGATATCTAAGACATTTGTGAGACAGTTACAGACACGGTGAGGTATGTATGGTGAGACAGTTACAAATATTGTGAGGTATGTATGAATACTTGAGATATCTAAGACATGTGTGAGACAGTTACAGAAACGGTGAGGTATGTATGAATACTTGAGATATATAAGACATTTGTGAGATAGTTACAGAAACGGTGAGGTATGCATGAAGACTTGAGATATCTAAGACATTTGTGAGACTGTTACAGACACGGTGAGGTATGTATGAAGACTTGAGATATGTAAGACATTTGTGAGACAGTTACAGGCATGGGGAGATATGAATGAAGACTTGAGATATCTAAGACATTTGTGAGACAGTTACAGACACAGTGAGGTTTGTATGAAGACTTGAGATACCTAAGACATGTGTGAGACAGTTACAAACACGGTGAGGTATGTATGAAGACTTGAGATATCCAAAACATTTGTAAGACATTTACAGACACGGTGGGGTATGTATGAAGACTTGTGATATTTAAGGTATTTGTGTTAAACAGTATCAGACACGGTGAGGTATGTATGAAGACTTGAGATATCTAAGACATGTGCGAGACAGTTACAGACATTTGGGGTATGTATGAAAACTTGTGATATGTAAGGTCTTTCTGACACAGTTACAGACATGGTGATGTATATATGAAGACTTGAGATATCTAAGACATTTGTAAGACAGTTACAGACACGGTGAGGTATGTATGAAGACTTGAGATATCTAGACATTTGTGAGACAGTTACAGACATGGTGAGGTATGCATGAAGACTTGAGATATCTATGACATTTGTGAGACAGTTACAGACACGGTGAGGTATGCATGAAGACTTGAGATATCTAAGACATTTGTGAGACAGTTACATACACGGTGAGGTATGTATAGTGAGACAGTTACAGATATTGTGAGGTATGTATGAATACTTGAGATATCTAAGACATTTGTGAGACAGTTACAGAAACGGTGAGGTATGTATGAAGACTTGAGATATCTAAGACATTTGTGAGACAGTTACAGAAACGGTGAGGTATGCATGAAGACTTGAGATATCTAAGACATTTGTGAGACAGTTACAGACACAGTGAGGTATGTATGAAGACTTGAGTTATCTAAGACATTTGTGAGACAGTTACAGACATGGTGAGGTATGCATGAAGACTTGAGATATCTAAGACATCTGTGAGACAGTTACAGACACGGTGAGGTATGTATGAAGACTTGAGATATTTAAGACATTTGTGAGACAGTTACAGACATGGGGAGATATGAATGAAGACTTGAGATATCTAAGACATTTGTGAGACAGTAACAGACACAGTGAGGATTGTATGAAGACTTGAGATATCTAAGACATGTGTGAGACAGTTACAAACACGGTGAGGTATGTATGAAGACTTGAGATATCCAAAATATGTGCAAGACATTAACAGACACGGTGGGGTATGTATGAAGACTTGTGATATGTAAGGTATTTGTGTTAAACAGTATCAGACACGGTGAGGTATGTATGAAGACTTGAGATATCTAAGACATGTGCGAGACAATTACAGACATTTGGGGTATGTATGAAAACTTGAGATATGTAAGGTCTTTGTGACACAGTTACAGACATGGTGATGTTTTTATGAAGACTTGAGATATCTAGACATTTGTGAGACAGTTACAGACATGGTGAGGTATGCATGAAGACTTGAGATATCTAAGACATTTGTGAGACAGTTACAGACAGGGTGAGGTATGCATGAAGACTTGAGATATCTAATACATTTGTGAGACAGTTACAGACACGGTGAGGTATGTATGGTGAGACAGTTACAGATATTGTGAGGTATGTATGAATACTTGAGATATCTAAGACATTTGTGAGACAGTTACAGAAACGGTGAGGTATGTATGAATACTTGAGATATATAAGACATTTGTGAGACAGTTACAGAAACGGTGAGGTATGCATGAAGACTTGAGATATCCAATACATTTGTGAGACAGTTACAGACACGGTGAGGTATGCATGAAGACTTCAGATATCTAAAACATTTGTGAGACAGTTACAGACACGGTGAGGTATGTATGAAGACTTGAGATAGCTAAGACATTTGTGAGACAGTTACAGGCATGGTGAGGTATGTATGAAGAATTGAGATATCCAAAACCTTTGTAAGACATTTACAGACACGGTGGGGTATGTATGAAGACTTGTGATATGTAAGGTATTTGTGTTAAACAGTATCAGACACGGTGAGGTATGTATGAAGACTTGAGATATCTAAGACATGTGCGAGACAGTTACAGACATTTGGGGTATGTATGAAAACTTGAGATATGTAAGGTCTTTGTGACACAGTTACAGACATGGTGATGTATATATGAAGACTTGAGATATCTAAGACATTTGTAAGACAGTTACAGACACGGTGAGGTATGTATGAAGACTTGAGATATCTAGACATTTGTGAGACAGTTACAGACATGGTGAGGTATGTATGAAGACTTGAGATATCTAAGACATTTGTGAGACAGTTACAGACACGGTGAGGTATGCATGAAGACTTGAGATATCTAAGACATTTGTGAGACAGTTACATACACGGTGAGGTATGTATGGTGAGACAGTTACAGACACGGTGAGGTATGTATGAATACTTGAGATATCTAAGACATTTGTGAGACAGTTACAGAAACGGTGAGGTATGTATGAATACTTGAGATATATAAGACATTTGTGAGATAGTTACAGAAACGGTGAGGTATGCATGAAGACTTGAGATATCTAAGACATTTGTGAGACTGTTACAGACACGGTGAGGTATGTATGAAGACTTGAGATATGTAAGACATTTGTGAGACAGTTACAGACATGGGGAGATATGAATGAAGACTTGAGATATCTAAGACATTTGTGAGACAGTTACAGACACAGTGAGGTTTGTATGAAGACTTGAGATACCTAAGACATGTGTGAGACAGTTACAAACACGGTGAGGTATGTATGAAAACTTGAGATATCCAAAACATTTGTAAGAAATTTACAGACACGGTGGGGTATGTATGAAGACTTGTGATATTTAAGGTATTTGTGTTAAACAGTATCAGACACGGTGAGGTATGTATGAAGACTTGAGATATCTAAGACATGTGCGAGACAGTTACAGACATTTGGGGTATGTATGAAAACATGTGATATGTAAGGTCTTTCTGACACAGTTA